>CAUYPK010051853.1:0-29356 GCA_963574355.1 Loris lydekkerianus | reverse complement strand
CTGGGATACTTTGCTAAGGAGAATATGTTCCAGCTCCATCCATGTAAACATGAAAGAGGTAAAGTCTCCATCTTTCTTTAAGGCTGCATAGTATTCCATGGTATACATGTACCACAATTTGCTAGTCCATTCGTGGGTCTAGTCTTTATAGACTGGTTTTGTCTGGAAAAGCCCTTCAACTGTCAGCCTGCCTAGAGATTCTGGGAAGGCTTTTTATTGTGATCCGTGGGTAGGCTTGCTGCTCAAGTCCTTGGGGGTATTCAGCCTTGTTTCTGGGTTAACCGGTAGGCCAGCATGGAGCTGGATCCACTTGGATGGACCAGTTGATTTGATTTCTTGGAGCGGGTCTGCTGCCTATATCCCTGAAAGTTGGCTTGAAGCCCATGTCCACTAGAGCAGTCTTGAAGTCCTGGACTGCCAGGACCATCACGGCACAGGGGTGGACCTGAAATCTGAGGCCACTGGGGCTGACGTACTGCTGAATGCTGTTCGGAACCTGAGGTGGCTGTATTCAACTTCGTGATGGTGCAGACTGGACAGATTAAGTCTATTTTACAGATTTGAAATTTGTTGCTACAGGGTCTGGCCCAGTGCCAGGGCTGTTCTGGAGGCTTAGTCTGTGGATACAACCTAGAGTTGAGGGCTGCAGGGGCTTGCCGGGTGGTGGGTTTTCATGTGGCAGGTCCAGTATTGAGAGCCAAGGTAAAGTCCTGTGCTCAATTTCTTTTCTTTCTCATAAGCAAATGTATTTTTCTCTAGGCTCACGCCTGTAATCCTGGCACTCTTGGAGGCCGAGGTGGGTGGATCGCCTGAGCTCGTGGGTTCAAGACCAGCCTGAGCTAGAAAGAGACCTCATCTCTAAAAATAGCTAGATATTGAGGGTGGTGCCTGTGGCTCAAAGGAGTAGGGTGCCAGCCCCATATACCGCAGGTGGCGGGTTCAAACCCAGCCCCGGCCAAAAACTGAAAAAAAAAAAAAAAAGCTGGGTGTTATTGCGGGCACGGGTAGTCCCAGCTACTTGGGAGGCTGAGGCAAGAGAAAGAATCATTTGAGCCCAAGAGTTTGAGGTTGCTGTGAGCTGTGATGCTACAGCACTGTACCGAGGGTTCAACAAAGTGAGATTCTGTGTCCAAAATAAATGAATAAATAAATAAATAAATATAAAAACATAGACTTGCTAAATATTTTCTTTTGTTTTTGAGGCAGAATCTCAAGCTGTTGCCCTGGGTAGAGTGCTGTGACATCACAGCTCACAGCAACCTCAAACTCTTGGGCTTAAGTGATTCTCTTGCCTCAGCCTCCCAAATAGCTGGGACCACAGGTGCCCACCACAATGCCCAACTATTTTTGTTGTTGTTGTTGCAGTTGTCATTGTTGTTTTTTAGCTGGCCAGGGCTGGGTTTGAATCCACCAGCCTCGGTGTATGTGGCCGGCACCCTACCTACTAAGCTACAGGTGCTGCCATAAGTAAATATTTTTATAAGTTTTTCCGGATAGAGAAGTGTGTCACAAAAGGACTGATATATTTGACTACATAATATTTAAAATATTTATATGGCAAAACACACTAAAAACAAAATTTTTAAAAATGAGAAAAATATTTGCAATATATTATAGTGGTAATGTTAATATGCTTATTATATAATAGACTCTTACAAGTAAATAACTTGAACACCAATAGGGAAATGGGCATATGGTATTAGCAAGCAATTCACAAAAAGGAAAATAAATGCAAATGACTAGTAATCTCATGAATAAAATACTCAGAAATCAGAACAATGTAATTTTTTTAAAAAGAGAACAAGTTCATGAGAATAGCCATTTAGTGTGGACCTGGGAATGAGGAAATGGGCACATATAGAATTGGTGGGTAATAAATTCATATACCTTTTGTGTAGTACAGTTTGACTGTATTTAAACTGGATTTTAAAAGTATAAAAATATGAGCAGCACCTGTGGCTCAGTGTGTAGGGCGCCAGCCCCATATACCAAGGGTGGTGGGTTCAAACCCAGCCCCGGCCAAACTGCAACAAAAAAATAGCCAGGTGTTGTGGCAGGCACCTGTAGTCCCAGCTACTGGGGAGGCTGAGGCAAGAGAATCACCTAAGGCCAGGAGTTGGAGGTTGCTGTGAGCAGTGTGATGCCACAGCGATCAATGTGCGACTCTGTCTCTACAAAAAAAAAAAAAAAAAAAAAAAAATAGTTTAAAAATATTTATATTCTTTAAATGAACAATTCCACATCCAGTAATTTATTCCAAAGGAAACTCTATAAGTATACAGTGTTTAATATATAGATATATTAATCATAATCATAATATTATTTCTCATGGCAAACATTTGGAAACAACTTTAGTATGCAACAGTAGGGGATTGGCTAGGCAAACTAAAGTTCTTTAAAATAAAATATAACACAGTCATTAAAAGCAAAAATATAGAGCTTGTATTTATGGGCATGAAAATATGTTCTTGGTAAACTATTAACTGAGAAAAGTAGGTTCTAGAACACTATTATATAATCTCTTCCTGTGTAAGAAATTACACCAAAACTTAGCAGTTTAAAACAACAAACATTTAACAAATAAATAAATATAAAACAATATTTATTCTGTCATACAGTTTTGAGGAGTCAGGAATCTGGGAGTGTCTTAGCAGGGTAATTATGGCTCAGAGTTGCTTACAAGTTTGTAAACAAGATTTTGGCTTGTTTTATAGGCAATATGTTGGTTTGATACTAATCTCAAGGCTTGACTATGGTTGATGAATCCACTTCCAGACTCACTAACTCACATAGTTGTTGGCAGGCCTCAGTTCTTCTCTGGCTCTGGGCCAAACTCTTCCTTGCTTTGTCATATGAGCCAAGTGATAGGCTATCTGAATGTCTTCACAACAGAGCAGCTGACTTTCACCTGAGCAAGGAATCCAAAAGAGAGTAAAGACATAGACAAAAAAGGAAGCCACAGTCTTTTATAACTTAATCTCATAAGGGTCGT
This sequence comes from Loris lydekkerianus, assembly GCA_963574355.1. Taxonomy (NCBI): domain Eukaryota; kingdom Metazoa; phylum Chordata; class Mammalia; order Primates; family Lorisidae; genus Loris; species Loris lydekkerianus. The sequence continues at coordinate 26,364 of CAUYPK010051853.1, read as the reverse complement.
CCCATTTCTTCCGTCATATGATATTTGTCGCATAGACTCAGCCTGTTACAATGTAGGAGGAGGGTGTTATGGCAAAGATGTGAAAGCTGGAGACGTGGATCACTGGGAGTCATTTTGGAGGCTGGATAATACAACAATGTATGCTATATTTTTATAGAAAAATATGCATCTATTTGTGTGTATAGGATTCAGAGAAAATAGACAAACAGCAAGGTATCAAGAATGTTTATCTCTGGATGATGAGATTACAGATATATTTTTTTTAAATGTGTTGCTTCTTTTTTATTGGTTTTCTAATTATTTACAATGAAAATCGATGACTGATGTTTGATAAAACAAACAACCAATTGATACTTTTTTAAAGAGAAAGAGTAGCCAGGCACGGTGGCTCACACCTGTAATCCCAGCACTGTGGGAGGCTGAGGAGGGAGAATTGCTTGAGCTCAGGAGTTTGAGACTTGCCTGAGTGAGAGTGAGACCGACTCCTAAAAAAATGAGAAACCCAGCCAGGCGCTGCAGCAAGCATCTGTAATCCCAGTGGCTCCTGGAGGCTGAGGCAGTGGGATGCCCACAGCCGAGTCTGAGGTTGCAGTGAGCTATGATGCCATTGCACTCTGCTCAGGGCATAGGGTGGGACTCTCAACAACAGCAACATCAACCATAGCAAGGAAATAAAAATTAAAAAAAAAAAAATAAGCAAAGAGGGCAGTGCCTGTGGCTCAAAGGAGTAGTGCGCTGGCCCCATATGCTGGATTCAAACCCAGCCCTGGCCAAAAACTGCCAAAAAAAAAAAAAAAAAAAAAAAAAAAAAGGCAAGGGAAATAAAAAAAAATTGTCTTGCTAGACTTGCTAGAAGTTTATCAGTTTCATTGCTTTTTTTTGAAGAACCACTTTTATGTTTCTTTCTTTCTTTTTTCTTTTCTTTTCTTTTCTTTTTGCAATTTTTGGCCGGGGCTAGGTTTGAACCCACCACCTCCTGCATATGGGGTCAGTGCCCTGCTCCTTTGAGCCACAGGTGCCACCCATGTTTCTTTTTTAAAATTAATTCTTTTTCTTTTCTTTCTTTCTTTCTTTCTTTTTTTTTAGACAGAGTCTCACTATGTTGCCCTCAGTAGAGTGCTGTTTGTTGCAGCTCACAGCAACCTCAAACTCTTGGGCTCAAGCATTTCTCTTGCCGCAGCCTCCCAAGCAGCTGGGACTACAGGCACCTGCCATAACACCTGGCTATTTTTTTGTTGTAATTGTCGTTGTTTAGCAGGCCCGGGCCAAGTTTGAACATGCCAGCCGCAGAGTATGTGGCAGGCGCCCTAGCCGCTGAGCTATGGGCACCGAGCCAAAAGTGTAGAGATGTAAAGGAGTGGCCTTAGAGATGAGAATGTGTAAGCTTTGGATAGGACATATTAACTTGGTCAAGACAGTCAGGTTTGATTTGGAGTGGAGTCACACCTACCTCTCAAATGTGAGAGGAGAAAAAGATGAATGGCATTATTAGAAATGTTAAAGCAGGAAAGTTGATGGGGTTCACAGTTATTTGACTCCTTTCTCTCACTGAATATGGAAGCAAGAGATGGTTCTGTGATGGAGTAAAGGGCCTGGAGAGGATTGTGCAAGCTTAAAACATCTATTGCTGGGAATGGAAAAGAGCACCAACCAAAGAAAAGGATTGTAGAAAAACCTTGAGAGCCCAGATGATAATATTTGTGGTCTCTTGTGTCATTTTTAAGCTCAAAGAACAGCATTACCAACTCTACTGGGTAATAATGTTCATCTGTTGATTATTAAAATGCTTTCTGCTTTTCATGTCATTGTCAAGCCTCTAGGGTGGCTTTATATCTTTTAAAAATGATGAGTTAATATGTTTTTCATAGCATTTCTCTTACTGCTTGCTAAGTTGGCTTTCTTTAATTATGTTTATAGAAAGCCGACGATGTAACTAACTTCAGTTTTATTATGGCAGTTATCAATCTCCATTTGGGGGCAAAACAAAAGCAAAATTTTGTTCTTTCTTTTCCAAATGGCCATCAACATAGGATCTTTGCAAGGATACTTTTTGGAGGCAACAGGAATTATTTTTAGGTGGAAAAGACTTTATTACATAGGCCAAGAGTTTGCAATAGTGCTCCCACTTAATGGGTACAAGGTAGGGCACACCTTTTGGGTGCAGGACACAACTACAACATGGCCTCTACCTAACATATTTAAATATTGTGATCTGGTTGTTTGTACCCTCCCATTAACCTGAAATAATAAATAAAAAGAGTTTGCCCATAGGTACATACAGCTGAGTTTTTTTTTTTTTTATTTATTTAACATGTGGAAACTCTTGAACATTTAGGATAAACCCTCAAACCTAGAAGTTTCCCATTTGTTGGAAAACACATTAAAAACATTACATAAAATGAAAAACACTACATACCTGAGCATAGGGACTGAAAAACGTGTTAAAAATGCTTTTTAGCAAGTTGAAACATAGCTCTTTTCCTGCTACATGAATACGGGGAATTTGACATCCACTAAAAATTATATTTCTGTATTCCAGGCCCTCTGTGAAACCTATTGACTGATGCCCAGGAAACACTGAATGCTTACAGTTAACAGGTGTCTCTTTATTAAGCCAGAATATTCTTGCTTCCACCAGTTAAGAGGTCTAAATCAAAACACAGTTGTGTTTGTTCCAAAACCTGTTTAAATAAATTGAATTTGTTATTATAATTCCAAAATTTAATTTTAGTATTATGATAACCAATGGAACTTAGCTACAAAAATAAAATTATTATTTCTATAAAGCTAGGTTAAATGAACAAATTAGGAATTAAGGCAATAAAGAACTTAAATAGAGGTACAGTAGAAATTAATATAATATTATGAAGTACTTTATGCTATTATAATACTTTGAAAAATGATATTAAATGAATAAATTTCCATAAAAGTGTAAATTAACAAAGGTGAATAAATTAAAAAAGAAAAAGTGTTTATTAACTATGAAAATATTCAAGAAACTTACTAGTTGAAAATATCTCCATAAGGAAAAGAACAAATACAGGTAGTTTAATAACTGTACACAAAGTATTTTAGAGGAGAGAAAAAGAGGAAATCCTTAGTGTATAATGATGCCAAATCAGAGAAGGGCAATATATGAAGGAGAATTAGAGGTCAAACTCATCGATTAAAGTTTTTAAAAATCTTAACAAATTGACACCAGAAATATTTCAAAAGGTAGTTTTTTGGGAGGTACAAACTTAACAAATTGACACCAGAGGTAGTTTATTGGGAGGTACAAACTTAACGAATTGACACCAGAAATATTTCAAAAGGTAGTTTATTGGGAGGTACAAACTACAAAAGGTAGTTTATATGGGTTTATTTCAGATATGCTAGGAAAAGAGGCCAGACACAGTGCTCATGCTTGTAATTTTAGCACTTTGGAAGGCCTTGTTTGAGGTCAAGAGTTCAAGAAGAGCCTGAGCAAATGTGAGACCCTGTCTGTATGAAAGTAGAAAAATTAGCCAGGTGTGGTGGTATGTGCCTATAATCCCAGTTATTCAGGAAGCTAAGGCAGGAGGATTGCTTGAGCCAGGAGATTGAAGTTGTAGGGAGCTGCTGCTGCCCTCTTAACTCGGGCAACAGAATGAGACCCTGTCAAAAAAAATTCTGGGAAAAGAAACTTTACTTTCCTATGTGAGAATTCTTGACTTATGTGATTAATATATTAGATAGTCTTTTTTTCATTAAATCATAGCTGTGTACATTAATGCATTTATAAGGGTACATTGTGCTGGTTTTATATACAATTTGAAATACTTACATCAAACTGGTTAACATAGCCTTCACTGCAATTTCTTAAGTATTGTGTTACGACAGTAATATACTACACTTAGTAGATTTGGCATGTACCCATGTAAAATTCACCATAGGTGTGGTCTGACCCATTACCTTCCTTCAACCCATCCTTCCACCTCCCCTCCCCCTCTTCTTCCCCCTTCATCTTGGGCTGTAATTGAGTTATAAGCTTTCATATGGAAGTGTGGGTGATTATATATTGGTTTCATATTAGAGTTGAGTACATCGGATACTTTTTCTTCCATTCTTATGATACTTTGCTAAGAAGAATATGTTCCAGTTCCATCCATGTAAACATGAAAGAGGTAAAGTTCCATCTTCTTTAAGGCTGTATAATATTCCATGCTGTACATATACCACAATTTATTAATCCATTTGTGGATTGGTGGGCATTTGGGCTTCTTCCATGACTTAGTAATTATGAATTGGACTGCAATAAAAATTGTGGTGCAAATATCTTTGTTATAAAGTGATTTTTGGTCTTCTGGATATATACCTAGTAGAGGAATTGCAGGATCGAATGGCAGGCCTATTTTAGATCCCTAAGTGATCTCCAAACTTCTTTCCAAAAGGAACATATTAGTTTGCATTCCCACCAGCAGTGCAGAAGTGTTCCCTTTTCTCCACATCCATGCCAATATCTATAGTTTTAGGATTTTGTGATGTGGGCTAATCTTACTGGAGTTAGATGATATTTCAAAGTGGTCTTGATTTGCATTTCCCTTATGATTAAGGATGATGAGCATTTTTTCATGTGTCTGTAAGCCATGTGCCTGTCTTCTTCAGAGAAGTTTCTTGTCCTTTTCTTGCTAATACGTTTGAGTTCTCTGTGGATTCTGGTTATCAAACCTTTGTCAGACATAACCTGCAAATATCTTCTCCTATTCTGAGGGCTGTCTGCTTGCTTTATGTACTGTTTTCTTGGCTGTGCAGAAGCTTTTTAGTTTGATAAGGTCCCAATAATGTATTTTTGGTGTTGCTTCAATTGCCTGGGGGGGTCCTCTTCATAAAAAATTCTCCCAGGCCGATTTCTTCAAGTGTTTTCCCTGAACTTTCTTCTAGTATTTTTATAGTTTCATGTCTTAAGTTTAAATCTTTTATCCAGTGAGAATCAATTTTTCTTAATGGTGAAAGGTGTGGGTCCAGTTTCAGTCTTCTACTTGTCACCAGCCATTTCACCCAGCACCATTTGTTAAATAGGGAATTTTTTTCCCCACTGAATGTTTTTGATAGGCTTATCAAAGATCAAATGACAATAAATAGCTTGGTTCTTCTCTTGGTTCTCTATTCGGTTCCATACATCTACCTCTCTGTTTTTGTGCCAGTACCATGATGTTTTTATCACTATACATTTATAGTATAGTCTGAGTTCTGGTAGTGTGATTCCTCCTGATTTGTTTTTATTTCTGAGTAATGTTTTGGCTAACTGAGGTTTTTTCTGATTTCATATAAAAAGAAGTATTATTTTTTCAAGATCTTTAAAATATGACAGTGGTGCTTTAATAGGGATTTCATTAAAGTTGTATATTGCTTTGGGTAGTATGGACATTTTAACAATGTTGATTCTTCCCAGCCACGAACATGTTATGTTTTTCCATTTGTTAACATCTTCAGCTATTTCTTTTTTTAGTGTTTCATAGTTCTCTTTATAGAGATCTTTCACGTCCTTTGTTAGGTAAACTCCCAAATATTTCATCTTCTTTGACACTACTATAAAAGGAATAGATTCCTTGACTGTTTTTTCACCTTGACTATTGTTGGTATATATAAAGGCTACTGATTTGTGAGTGTTGATTTTGTAACCTGAGATGCTGTTGTATTCCTTGATTACTTCTAAGAGTTTTGTAGTTGAGTCCCAGATATACAGTCATATCGTCTGCGAAGAGCAAAAGTTTGATCTCCTCTGATCCTATTTGGATACGCTTGATAGCCTTATCTTGTCTTATTGTGATGGCTAAAACTTCCATTACCATGGTAAAAATCAGTGGACACCATGGGCAAGTTCCTGATCTGAGTGGAAATGATTTCAATTTGACTCCATTCAATATGATATTGGCTGTGGGTTTGCTGTAGATGGCCTCTATCAGTTTAAGAAATGTCTCTTCTATACTTATTTTCTTAAGTGTTCTGATCATAAAAGGATGCTGGATATTATTGAAAGCTTTTTTGCATCAATTGAGAGAATAATATGGTCTTTGCTTTTTATTTTATTTATGTTATGTATTATATTTATAGGTTTACATATATTGAACCATCCTTGAGATACTGGGATAAAACCAACCTGGTCATGGTGTATAATTTGTTTGATATGTTGCTCAATTCTGTTTGCTAGGATCTTATTGAATATTTTTGCTTCTATATTCATTAAAGGTATTGGTCTATAATTTTCTTGTTGGGTCTTTTCCTGGGTTGGGGATCAGGGTGATATTTGCTTCATAAAATGTGTTGGGAAATATTCCTTATTTTTGGAAAAGGTTAAGTAATATAGGTACTAGTTCCTCCTTAAAGGTTTGGGGGATTTTGTATAGTTGATGCTATTTTAGTACTTGATATAGGTCTGTTCAGCATTTCCAATTCTTTCTGGCTAAGTCTAGGAAGGTGGCGTGCTTCTAAGTATTGGTTAATTTCTTTCAGATTTTCATATTTCTGAGAATAGAGTTTTTTTGTAGTATTCATTAAGAATTTTTTGAATTTCTGAGGTGTCTGTTGTTATATTGCCTTTGTCATTTCTGATCAATGAAATTGGAGATTTTAATGTTCTATTTCTGATTAGGCTAGCCAAAGGTTTATCAATTTTGTAAAACTTTTCAAAAAAACAACTTTTGGATTCATTGATCTTTTGAATTATTCTTTTGTTTTTGATTTCATTTAATTCTGCTCTAATTTTGGTTATTTATTTTCTTCTGCTGGGTTTGGGATTGGAATGTTCTTCCTTTTTCAGTTGCTTGAGATGTCCTATTAAGTTGTTGACTTCCTCTCTTTCCGTTCTCTGGAGGATGCTATAAATGTTCAACACTATATATTTCCCTCTTAGGACTACCTTTGCAGTATCTCAGAGGTTCTGGTAATTCATGTCTTCATTATCATTTTGTTCCAGCAATTTGGTAATTTCCTTCTTAATGTCATCTATGACCCAGATGTCATTCAACATGATGTTATTTAGTTTCCATGATTTTGTATGAGTATGCAGATTCCTGTTGTTACTGAGTTCATCTTTTATTCCATGATGGTCTGAGAAAATACAAGGAATAATTTCTACTCTTTTAAATTTGCTGAAGTTAGAATTGTGACCTAAGATGTGATCCATTTTGGAGGATGTTACATAGGCTGATGAGAAGAATGTATATTCATTTTTGTTAGGATGAAATGTTCTGTAGATGTCTGTTAAATTCAATTGTTGTATGGTGATGTTTAAGTCCAATATTTCTTTTCTTAGTTTCTTATTGGAGGATCTATCCAACATTGCTAAAGCGGTGTTAAAATCTCTATTATGGTACTGGAAGATATCAAATTATTCATGTCTGTTATGGTATCCCTTATAAATTGAGAAGCATTCTGGTTGGTTGCATAAATTTTAATAAGTGATATCTCATCATGTTGAGTGTTTCCCTTAACAAATATGAAATGACCATCTTTGTATTTCCTTACTTTTGTTGGTATGAAGCCTAATGTATCTGCAAATAAAATTACAACTCCTGTTTATTTTCTGGTTTCCATTTACGTGGATTATAGATGTCCATCCCTTTACCCTGAGTCTATATTTATCCTTTAAGATGAGATTCTTGTATGCAGCAGATATCTGGCCTGAGATTTTGTATTCAGTTTGCCAACCTGTGTCTCTTTAGAGGACAATTAAACCATTCACGTTAATTGAGAGTATTGATAAGCCTGGTAGTATTTTGGGTGTTAAGTTTTTCAAAAGATCAGTGGACATTTTTAATCTTTTTGACACTGTGGAAGTTGGGGTATGGTCAAAAATTTCTGAGTGAGTTTACTTTGATGGTAGAGAATTGTGCTGGTAGTTGTGGAGGATGGGTCTGAGAATATCCTGAATAGCTGCTTTAGTTATGGCAGATTTCTTCAATGTGTGAATATCATTAAAGCATTTGACTTCTCCATCATAAATGAAACTCAGTTTAGCTGGATACAGAATCCTGGGTTGAAAGTTGTTTTGTTTTAGGAGATTGAAGTTTGATGACTATCCTCTTCTGGTTTGAAAAGTTTCAGCAGAGAGATCTGCAGTAATTCAAATATTCTTCCCCTTGTAGGTTATGGTTGTCTTATGTCTGGCTGCTTAGAGGATTTTCTACTTCATATTATCTTTAGCAAAGTTAATTACAATGTGTCTCAGGGAGGCTTTATTTGGATTAAGTCACGCTGGGGTTCTGAAACTGCTCTCTGTATTTCAGTGTCTCTTGCCATGTTTGGGAAGTTTTCTTCTATTATCACTTGGAGTAGAACATCTGTGCTTTTCATATCATTCTTATCTTGTTCAGGAATTCCAATAAGGCAAATGTTTTCTTTTTTGGAGTGGTCCCACAACTCTCTCAGGGAATGATCCATTTTTGCTCTCCTCTTCTCTTCATCTTTGAGCATTTGGGAGCATTCAAAAGCTTTGTAGCTTTATCTTCAATGTCAGAAATCCTTTCTTCTGCCTGCTCCATTGTATTACTGAGGGATTCTACTGAATTTTTAGGTCTTTGAGGGATGCAAATTCTTGTCTCAGTTTGTCAAAATCTTTGCTAATTTTATCTTTCAATTCATTGAATTCTTGGGACAACTTTTGAATTGCTCCATTATCAGATAGTCTTTTAAAAATCACTACATTAACATGTCATCTCAGTAGACAGGGTAAAAGCATTTGAAAAAAAATTAAGATATGAGGACTCTTCAAAAAGTATCTAACCATGTGATCCAAAAGAAAAATAGAGAACGTAAGGTCACTGTGTCCTTACATTGGCAGCACTGTACAAACAACTCAGTAAGATTTTATAAGCTTGGTACATCAGTGTTTCAAAGCTGTGTTTGTGTCAGTGTGTGGCGTTGTCTTATTGAGTGGTGTTCATTATTGTCATTGGTGTTTGTGTGTGCCATAGTGAGAATGTTGGAGCTTGGATTAGGGCAATTAGCAAACATTAAATTTCTTGTTAAACTTGGCAAGAGTGTGGCTTGGTGTACAGTAGTTATGGTGCCAGCCACATGCACTGAGGCTGGTGGGTTTGAACCCAGTCCTGGCCTGCTAAAAAACAATGACAACTGCAACAAGAAAGTAGCCAGATGCTGTGGCAGGCATCTATAGTTCCAGCTTCTTGGGAGGCTGAGGCAAGAGAATCGCTTGAGCCTAGGAGATTGAGGTTGCTGTGAGCTGTGATACCATAGCACTCAACCCAGGGTGACATAGTGAAACGCTGTCTCAAAAAAAAAAAAAAAAAAAAAAAAAAAAAGCTTGGTAATAGTGGAAGTGAAATAAAAAAAGAGTTTCAAAATTGCTTTGAAGGGACTAGTCACTGGAGTTAGTGCATAATTTCCCAGGGAGAGTACTTTGGTGAACATAATGATATTCAGCAATGAGGTATGTAGCACTTTTCCTAGGATGAATTCAGAAACTTGTCAGACCTCACATACTACTACTGAGCTTAACAAAATAAAAAGAAGGGGAATGGTAGGTCTGCTTTTAGTTCTTTGAGGTATCTCCATACTACTTTTCTTAGTAGTGTATATACCAACAGTGTATAAAGTATTCCTTTTTCTCTATATCTATGATGACACTTGTTTTGGGACTTTCTGATAAAAGCCATTATCATTGGACTTAGGTGATTTCTCATTCTGGTTTTAATTTGCATTTCTCTAATGATTACAGATGTTGAGAATCTTTTCCTGTGTTTGTTGGTTATCAAACTATCTTCCCTTGAAGAGTTTGTGTTCATGCCTTTTGCCCATTTTTTAATGGGTTATTTGATTTTTTTTCTCTTGCTGATTTGCTTGCATTCTTTGTAGATTCTGATTATCAACCCTCTATCCAATGTATAGCATGCAAATATTTTCTCCCATTCTGTGGGTTGACTGTTCTATTGATAGTACCTTAGGCTGTGCAGAAACTTTTAAATTTGATCTGGTCCCACTTATTTATTTTTGCTGTTACAGTGATTGCTTTGAGGTCTTTGTCATAAATACTTTCCCAAGGCTGACTATAACAGTTTCTAGTAGAAAAAGGATATTTTATCATAAAGGTAGTTGCACTCAAATGTTTACAGTAGCACAATTCACAATCGCAAGGATGTGGAAACAAGCCAAATACTTATCAATACATGAGTGGATTAATAAAATGTTGTATATGTATCCCGTAGAGTACTACTTAGCCATTGAAAATGGTGATCTGGTATCTTATTATCCGGTAATAACCTAGATGGATCTGGAGACCACTATTCTAAGTGAAGTGTCAGAGGAATGGAGAAACAAGCACCACATGTACTCAATACTAAATTGGAACTAGTTGATCAACACTTATGTACATATAGGGTAGTAAATAGGAAAGTGCATATAGGAATCAAGTATGTTACAGGGAGGAGGGACCAGTTAATTCACATCCTAATGGATAGTGTTATATTCTGGGTGAAGGTCACACTTATAAGTTTGGCCTGAAATGAAAGAAAACAAACTATGTAACCAAAATGTGTGTACACCTGTAATATTCTGAAATGGAAAAAAAAAAAAAATGAAAAAAAGAGGCTTCTCCCGGTGCAGTGCACTCCCCACCAGCCACAGCTTGATATGTCACACAGCCCCTCCCAGTCTCCTATGGTCATCTCCCCCAGGCATGGTACAGTGCCTCACCTCACTATTGTAGCAGCATGGCACAGCACACCAGACTTCATGCTTGGCACTAAGGCTGATGGCAAAACCATTTTGAAAGGCTTCCAGTCCATTTTCTAGGAGCAGCGGATGGCAGAGTCCATGCATGCCTCGTAGGACCACAGCTATTTATCAACCTACACAAACAAAAACGGCAGCGTTGCCAATTTGAGAATTTATCCACATGGATTGGTGTTGCTGGATCTTCAGAGTTATGACAGTGACACACAGATCAAAGAAGAAATTTACAGGCTTTTGAACAAAGTTGAACAAAGTTTGAACAAAGTTGAAGAATGAAAAAATTGAATCAGGACAAGACTGGGTGGGTAAAGCGATTACCACCCATAGTTTGAGGAGGGGCCATTAGCAGATATTGGCCCACTGCTGATGGGCACCTAGTTGAATCCGACATAGATGAAGTGGTGTATGATGAAGCTTCACCTTATCAGAACATTAAAATTATACACTTGAAGCAATTTTTTTTTTTTTTTTGAGACAGAGTCTCACTATGTTACCCTCATTAGAGTGCTATTGCATCACAGCTCACAGCAACCTCATACTCTTGGGTTCAAGTGATTCTCTTGCCTCAGCCTCCCAAGTAGCTGGAACTACAGGTGTCTGCCACAATGCCCAGCTGTTTTTGTTATTGCAGTTGTTGTTTAGCAGGCCCCAGTTGGGATTCGAACCTGCCAGCTTTAGTGTATGTGGCTGGTATCCTAACTGCTGAGCTATAGGCGTTGAGCCAACTTGAAGCAATTTGGAAACATTTTCATCCTCAGTGGGGATGTTAATTTGGCAGAGAGTGATTTGGCATATACCCGGGCCATCATGGGCAGTGGCAAAGAAGATTATACCAGCAAAGATATACTGATTATGAGAGGCAGAGATGGGGGCATTTTATGTGAAATAGTTCAACTGAAACAAAAGATGGTCACCACGGTAGAGACTGACCAAGTGGTGATTGATGGATGTATGAATTATATGTGAAAAATGTGTGGTGATGTCTTAGACAATCTTAAAGGAGACTGCTACCAGCTTCTAATAGAAGACTGTATTCCAGTAATTAAAAGGTGCGCCAAAGAAGGGAGTAAGTTTGGCTTGGCACCAGTAGCTCAGTGAGTAGGGTGCCAGCCACATACACCAAAGCTGGTGGGGTTGAGCCCAGCTAAACAACAATGACAACTGCAACCAAAAAATAACTGCTAAACAACAGTGACAACTGCAACCAAAAAATAGCCAGGCATCATTGTGGCGGGTGCCTGTAGTCCCAGCTACTTGGGAGGCTGAGGCAAGAAAATCACTTAAGCCTGAGAGTTGGAGGTTGCTGTGAGCTGTGACTCTCTGGCACTCTACCGAGGGCAACATAGTGAGACTGTGTCTCAAAAAAAAAAAAAAAAAAAAAGAGAGAGAGTTTGATTACGTGCTTAATGATTTGAAGGCTGTTCTAATCTCCACATCTCCAGAAGAAGATTCCATATGGAAGTTTCTTAGACTGATTCTTGACCTCTCAATTGAAACAGGATGGGAAATATTTTTACCCAGGGGAATTGTGTCAATCTGACAGAAATCCTGTTGCTCTATGAAGAACAGCTTGGGTGCCTATATTGTCCCATGGAATTCTCAAAGGAGATTGTTTGTGTCCCTTCATACTTGGAATCATGGGTCTTTTACACTATTTGGAAGAAAGCTAAACTTTGAAGATGAATATCCCTAATCATGAGTGCTGCCAATAGCCTTCCTGATCTCCATATGCTGTACATGACATCCAAACAAGTCAGGCAATCCCTTACTCTTTTTTAAAATTATTTTTAATTTAAAAAAGCAAATGGAAAATGTATATTTTGATGAGCTAGGGTGTTATTTATTTATTTTTTTTTGAAAGTCAGCTGAAGGACCATTAGATAGCACAGCTGACCCCCTAGAATGTTGTTTTTGTTTTTACTTATGTGTGGGCTTTGTTGTTGTTTCGGTAAGCTTTCAATTTGGATGTTTAAAGAATGAACATCACTGTTTTGTTTTGAAGGGAAGTTCTTGATGGTATTTCTTTCCCCCCAAATTGACTTATATTAAAATTTGGTGCTTGTAAGTGTTAAAATAATGAATAGAAATTCTTCAATTAAAGTTACAAAAGAGAAAAAATTAAAAAAAGATTATAAGAGACTACTGTGAATAATTGTATACCAACACATTAGAAAACCTACATGAAACGGGAAAATTCCTAGAAACACACAAACTACCAATTTTGATTCAAGAAGAAATATAATTCTGAAGAGACCTATAAAAAGTTTTTTTAAAACCTATAAAAGGATTGAAGCAGTAATCAAAAACATCCCAAAAAAGAAAAGGCCAGGAACAGATGGCTTCACTGGTGAATTCTACAAAACATTTAAAGAAGAATTAACACCAATCCTTGTTAAGCTTCCAAAAAATAGAAGAGGAGGGAACATTTTTAATTCATTCTATGATACCAGTGTTACCCTGTTACCAAAGCCAAAGATAACTACAGACCAATATTGCTTATGAACACATATGTAAAAATTCTCAACAAAATGAGACTAAACTAAGTCCAATAGCATATTAAAAGAATTATACATGACAAATAAATGTTTTATTGCCCAGAAATGCAAGGGTGGTTCATTCTAAGAAAATCATTCAAATTAATAGAATAAAGGGAATAAAATCACATGGTCATGTAAATTTCTGCAGGAAAATCATTTGTCAAAATACAACACCTATTCATGATTTTGAAAAACATGCCAAGCATCAATAACACAGGTAATTTCTTCAATGTGATAAATGGTATTTAGGAAAATCCACAGCTCACTTCATACTCAATGGTGAAAGCCAGAAAGTTTTCTTCTTGTGATCAGGAACAAAACAAGGATGTTTACTTTCACCATTGATATCCAACATTGTACTGGGAACAATTAGGCAAGATAAAGAAATGAAAGGACCCAAAATGGAAAGAATGGGCTATCTCTATTTGAAGAAGACATGGTTATATGTCTAGAAAATCTCAACGAACCCCTCCTCCCCAAGAAAACAATGAGCATTATGGAAAAAATTCAACAAAGTTGCAGAGTACAAGACTAATTCACAAAAATTAGTGTGTTTCTGTATACGAGCAGTGAACATTATGAAAAGTAATTTAAGAAAATAATCCAATTCATAATATCATCCAGAGGAATAAAATATGAAAGAATAAATGTTTAACCAGGGAAGCATGAGATTTGTACATTGAAACTTGCAAAGCGTTTCTTAGGAAGTTAAAGAACACTTAAATAAATGGGAAAACATTCCATGTTCATGGTCTGTCAAGATTTAATAATGTTACAAGGATAATACATACCAAAGAAGCCTACAAATGCAATGCAAAACATAGCAAAATTCCATTGGCCTTTTTTTGCAGTAATGAAAAATCTGACCTTTGAATTCTTAAGGACTTATGTGTGGCTTTGATTAGCCTGAACATTCTTTTAAGAGAAGAAAAAAGGTGATAAAAATCCACTTTCAGAGTTCAAAGCAGCACGAATCCAAACACTGTGATACTGGTGTCAGGGCAGATCTATAGACCAATGTAATAGAATTGAGAGTCCACAAATAAATCCATAATTCTAAGGTGAATTAATTCTTGACAAAGAACACCAATAGGAAGAGAATTCTATCTTCAACAAGTGATGGTGGCACAGCTGAATATTCACATACAAAAGAATTAAGTTAGGCCCCTACCTCATATTATGTACAAAAATTAAATTAGATCAGACCTAAACATAAGAGCTAAAATTGTAAATCTTTTAGAACAAAGCCTTGAATATAGCACTAAAGGATGGTGAAATAAAAAAAATAAATTTGACTTCATTGCAATTAAAGTATTTTATGCATGAGGACATTATCAAGAAAAGTAAAAGATAACCTACTCAATAGGAAAAAATATTTATAAATAATATGTCTGAGAAAGGTCTAATATTAAGAATACATAATAACTCTTGCAATTCAACCACAAAAAGACAAGCAAAAACAGAAACATTGACATATGGATCAGAACAAAGAACCTAGAGATGAAATCATCCTCATATTCCCATCTGATTTTTGACAAAACACATGAAAACATACACTGGGAAAAAGAATCCATATTCAATAAGTTGTGGTGGGAAAACTAGACAGCCATATATAAAAGACTAAAACAGGATCTCCACTTCTTACTGCCCACAAAAATTCACTCACAATGGATAAAACACTTAAACCTAAGGCAGGAAATGATAAGAATTCTAGAAAAAAATATTGGAAAAAACTATTACAGATATTTCCCTAGGAAAAGAATTCATGAATAAGATCACAAAAGGAAGGACAGCAACAACAAAAATAAATAAATGGGACCTGATCAAATTAAAAAGCTTCTTCACAGCCAAGGACACATCAAAAAGAGCAAATAGACAACCCACAGAATTAGAGATAATATTTGCCTGCTGTACATCTGATAAAAGACTGATAAAAAGAATCTACAAAAAACCCAAGAAAATTAAAAAGAAAAGATCAAACAACTCATTAAAAAGTAGGCAAACGACATAAACAGAAACTTTTCTAATGAAGACCTGCAGGCAGAATGGAGACCAAAGACCCCATTCTTGGTAAGGGAAAACACACCCAGAAAAAGGGGAAAATAAAAAAAACTAAGTGAGATGTAACAAAGGAAAGTCAGATAGTTTACCTTTAAACCAGCTGCTGCTAAATTTCTTGTCTGAGCAAGTTTTCTGCTTTTCCTAAAAGTCTGGCCTTTTGGGGATGCAGCTTGCAATTACCTCTGCTGGGTTTGTAAACACTCACAGAGGCCACAGAGGAAGCTGTGTGTAAGGCCTAGAAAGAAACATTAACTAGGGCGTCCCCTGCCCAGTTAACAGTCAAAGCAAATACCCATTGTGGAGATTTGTATTTGGCTGGAGCAGAGATCAAGGGAACAGCAAAAGCTCTGAAATATGGGTAGGAGGGTTTATATCCCTAATCGCAGAGGAAGACCTTCTGGGTGGTGATGAGAGGAAAATTCCTCTTTTCCACTGATTCTTCAGAGCAGATTGATGCCAATGACATTTTATTCAGCCGTGAACCAGCAGAAATTAACACCTCCCTAGGAATCTGTGTGTGTCACCGCAGACAGGAGGCTGCCCCTGTACAAGACTCAGGCTACGGATTTTTCAAGGCTGCTCAAACCTTTAAAGTTAATGATTATGGAAATAATAGGAGCTGATATGCTCACTCAGAGAAACTGCTGGTATCTTTGTTCCATTCCTCAGCTTATGCTCTGGGCTAATGAGCAAATAGCCTTCAATAAAAGCTGAATGGAACAAACTCCGGGCCACCATCAGAACCCCACAAATGGGCAGTGGTCCCCTAAGTTACCACTTTTGAAAATTCTTTTCTGTGTGTCTTGTCTCTTTATCTCTCCTCATTTCTAACTTTATATTTCTTCAGTTGGTTGTCCCCAGATCCACAGGTCTTAATGGACCCTGCCCCCAGGGCACAACCCTGGCAAAGACTGACTAATTAGGCCAAGAAACACATGAAAAAATGCTTAACATCTCTATCACCATGGAAATGCCAAATCAAAACTACATTGAGATATCACCCAACTCCAGTGAGAATGGCTCACGTCATAAAGTTTCAAAGCAACAAATGCTGGTGTGGATGCTGAGAGAAAGGAACTCTTACACATTTTTGGTACAACCTCTATGGAAAATTGTATGGAGATACTTCAAAGAATTTAAAATAGACCTACATTTGATGCAGCAATCCCACTTCTGGGTATATACCCAAAGGGAAAAAAAGGTCATTTTATAAAAAGGACATCTGTACTCCAATGTTTATAGTTGCACAATTCACAATTGCAAATATGTGAAAACAATCCAAGTGCCCACCAATACATGAATGGCTTAATAAAATGTGGTATTTGCATACTATGGACTAGTACTGAGCCATAAAAAATGGCTATCTATTATCTTTTTTGATAACCTGGATGGAATTGGAAACCCTTCTTCTAAGTGAAACATGACGAGAATGGAGAAACAAACATATGTACTCCATGCCAAATTGGAACCAATTGATTAACATTTAAGTGCACATATGGAAGTACATCTCAATGAAAAGCAAGCTGGGGAGAGGTTAGAGGAGGGTACTAGTAAATGTACACCTATTTGGTATAGTGCACACTGTCTCGGTGAAGGGCACTCTTATAACTTTGACTCAATCAATTGCTTAATAGATATGGGGTTTAATTTTGGGTTTATGAAAAAATATAAGAAAAAGGTAGCTGTGGTAATTGGATAACATGTGATTTGCCAAGTGTTACTGAATTGTTCATTTTAAAATGATCAATTGTATGTTATGTGTATTTAACTTCAATAAATATTTATTTTTTAAAAATCTAAAAGTTATTTTCCAAAATGAATGAACAGCTCACTGTCAACATGTCTATGTACAAATTGTGACAAGGTACCATGAAAAGAATCAAAAAGAAATGAAGGACACTAGAAAAATGCTCTAAACATCTTCCAAGGTGGAATTTATGAGACACAAAGTTTTAAAAATACAAGTTTCTAAAAATATGTTGGCTATGTTTAATCAAATAAGATATAATGTTAAAATTTCTATAGGGAGCAGGAAATTATTTTTAAAAAGCAGATATGCAGATTTGAATTGTAATTAAATATAATATCCAGAAATAAAAAAAAAATGCAACTGAGATTTAAAATTCAGTGGACGAGTTTGACTACAGAAGAAATAAAAAACCCAAAAGCCTCTATACTTATTAAAGAAATTAAATTTTTCAGGCCGGGAGCAGTGGCTCATGTCGGCTCATCCTAGCACACTGGGAGGGAGAGGAGGACAGATTATCTTAGCTTAGGGGTTCAAGACCAGCCTGAGTAAGAGCGAGACCCCGTCTTTAAAAATAGCTGGGCATTGTGGCGAGTGCCTGTAGTCCCAGCTACTTGGGAAGCTGAGGCAAGAGAATCACTTGAGCCCAAGAGTTTGAGGTTGCTGTGAACTATTATGCAATGGCACTCTACTGATGGTGACAAAGTGAGACTCTGTTAAAAAAAAAAAAATTAAATGCGACTTTAGAACAATCTGGCTTAATAGACATACACAGAACACACAATCCCAAAGTTAAAGAATATACTTTCTCCAAAATACATCCTATCCTAGGACACAAATTAAGCTTCAATAAAATCAGAAGAACTGAAATTACACCTTGTATCTTTTCAGACCCCAAAGCAATAAAGGTGGAACTCCAACAATTTTCATCCCCACACAAAGGCATGGAAACTAAACAAGTTTATGCTTAATGACAGTTGGGTCAAGAAAGAGATAAAGGAGGCAATTATTAACATCCTTGAGCATAACAACAATGAAGAGGCAAGCCACCAAAACCAGTGGGATACTGGAAAAGCAGTCCTAAGGGGTGAAGGAAATTTATTGCATTAGATGCCTACATCCAAAAAACAGAGAAAGACCACATTAACAACCTAATTAATCATCTTAAATGCAAAAGGAAGAGAAATCCAACCTCAAACCAAGCAAAAGAAAAGAAATAACCAAATTTGAATCAGAAATAAATGAAATTGAAAATAAAAGAATCATTCAGAAAATTAATGAAACAAAAAGTTGGTTCTTCAAAAAGATAAATAAGCTAGATGCAGTGGTGCATATCTATAGTCCCAGCTACTTGGGAGGCTGAGACAGGAGGATGGCTTGAGTCTAGGAGTTCTGGGCTGTAGTGCACTATGCCAATTGTGTGTTCACACTAAGTTCAGCATCAATATGGTGACCTCCTGGAGCAGGGGGCCATCAGGTTGCCTAAGGAGGGGTGAACCAGCCCAGGTCAGAAACAGAACAATTCAAAACTCCTGTGCTGATCACTAGTGGGATCGCACCTGTGAATAGCCACTGCCCATAGTGAGACTCCATCTCTTAAAAAAAAAATACAAAAATCGAGAAACCTTTTGGCAGATTAAACAGAAACAGAAAATTAAAATCCCTAATAACCTTAATCAGAAACGAAAAGGATGAAATAACAACAGATACCACAGAGGACTTAATCACAAAGAAATAGATCTCTTAAACAGACCAATATCAAGCATTGAGATCAAAGAAACAATAAAAAATTTTCCAACAACAACAAAAAAAGCCCGAGACAAGATGGTTTCACATCAGAATTCTATCCAACCTTCAAAGACTAGCTCGTACCTACCTATACTGCAGAACCTATTCCAAAATATTGAGAAGGAAGAAACCTTCCCCAACCTATTTCTATGAAGCAAACATCATCCTGATACAAAAACCAGGAAAGGACACAACTAAAAAGAAGTACAGACCAATTTCACTAATGAATATCAATGTAAAAATGCTCAATAAAATATTGACTAATAGATTTCAGCTGCACATTAAAAAAATTATAGGTTATGAAATGTAGAGTTCATCCCAGAGATGCAAGGCTGATTTGATGAATGCAAATCCATAAATGTAATTCACTATATAAACAAAAGCAAAAACAAAGACCATATGATCCTCTCAATAAATGCAGAAAAAGCATTTGGTAAAATTCAGCATCCTTTTCTAACAAGATCATTTAAGAAAATAGTCGGTGGTGGCACATATGTTAAGCTGATTGATGCCATGTACAACAAACCCTTAGCTGACATGCTGAATGGAGCAAAAATGAAAGCTTTTCCATTTAGAACTGGAACCAGATAAGGATGTCCACTATTGCCACTACTATTCAAAATAGTAGTGCTGGAAAGTCTAGCCAATGCAATCAGGCAAGAGAAGGATATAAAGATTAGCCCACATCACAAAGTCCCAAAGCTGCAGATGCTGGCATGGATATGGAGAGAGGGGAACACTTTTACATTGCTGGTAGGCCTGCAAACTAATACAACCTTTTTGGACAGAAATATGGAGAATCCTCAAAGAACTAAAATTAGATCTTCCATTTGATCCTGCAATCCCATTACTAGGCATCTACCCAGAAGAAATAATATCATTTCGTTATAAGGACATTTGCACTATACTGTCTATCACAGCTCAATTTATAATCATTGAAATGTGGAAACAACCTAAATGCTCACAAACCCAGGAATGGATTAACAGGCTGCAGTATATGTATCTCATGTAATACTATTCAGTTTTTAAAAAGATGGACACTTTACATCTTTTATATTAACCTGGATGGAGTTGAAACACATTCTTCTTAGTAAAGTATCACAAGAACGGGAAGCAAGTATCCAATGTATTCAAATAGTAATATGAAGCCAACAGATGATCTAGTAGACACCACATAAGAGAAAAACTCAAATCAATTCAAGATGGAGAGAGGGGGAACAAGAGATGGAGGAGAGGGAAAGAGGGAAGGGGGAAAGGGATGGATGTGCTCCCATTTAATGGGCACAATGTTAGGGTGTATGGCATACCTCTTGGGGGTGGGACATAATTATAAGAGGGACTCCACCTAAAAAATGCAAACATCATAACCTATTTCTTTGTACCCTTAAATTAACCTGAAATTAGAAAAAGAAATTAAAATGTTAATTAAAAACCTTTGCACAAAGAAAACATTAGCCCCAAGTGGCTTGACTGGCAAATTCTGCCAAAATGTTGAGAAGGAAATCATGTCAAACTTACAAAAAATCATTCAGAAAGGAGAGGAGGGGGAAAATTTCACAACACCTTTAATGAATCCAGAATTTCCATGACATGTAGAACAGAAAAAAATGCTAGACAAAGAAACTACAAATACTCTCATGTATATGGGCACAAAAATCTGTTAGAAGATGTTAACAAATAGAATCTAGCAATATATTAAAATGTACAATGTAGTTGAGTTTTTTCCCCTGTAACCTGCAAGGTTAATTCCCCATTCAAAGGTCAAATACTGCAATTTACAATATTAAAAGACTTAAGATAAAAGTATAAATTCCTCTAGATAGATATTGAGAAAGCATTTGCCAAATGCAATATCCACGGACTTCTGTTTATGGCCAAGACGGAGTAACAGGGACTGGATTTACCCTTTGTTTGAAACAATTAAAAAATCTGAAGAAAACATGTAAAACAGTGATTTTCAAGGCACTGAGTGTCAGTCGAGGAAGGATGGTGATAGCTGAGAGACAGAGAACAAAATGAAGTGAGCCCTAGTTTACTGACTGTGGAGAGTGTGCAGCCCATGGCACCGGGAGTGAAACCCAGCTAGAGCCTAAGTAGACTCTAAGTTGAGGAAATGTAACTGAGAGAGTCCGCGGAGGCAAGGGTACTTAAAGTTCATATGACAGGATACCAGATAGGCAATGAACTCAGGATATTTGCAGAGGGCCACTCCTCACCATTCACGGGAATACTGACAAAAACATGCATGTAAGAAAGCTAACCAAGACAGAAAAAAGAGCAATTAGATAGAATTAGACAGAACAATTCCTAAAAATCACACAGGGCCAGCATTAGTTATTTTTATCAGCCAAAGTGAAAACCTCATTATTAATGGGTCTTTGGATAGTGTATGCAGAAGGTTTGGCTTCATTAATGGAACTAAATTAGTCCTAAAAAAAAATCACATATCTGGTCTTGCCCAAGAAAGCATTAATGCAAAATCCAAAAGGATCAAAGTCTTTTAATTAACTTAAATATGTCCTAGAATAAAGATAAAAAAAAAATTTATAGGAATACAAAAATATCCAGCGCACAGGAAATTTAAATTTACTATATCTGGTATCTAATACAAAATTATCAATGATATCTGCAAAAGAAGTAGGAAAACAACTCTTTTTTTTTTTTTTTTTTTTTCAGTTTTTTGCCAGGGCTGGATTTGAACCCACCACCTCCGGCATATGGGTCCGGTGCCCTATCCCTTTGAGCCACAGGTGCCACCTGAAAATGACTCTTAATAAAGACAAAAACCAAGTAGCTTAAGCCATCCAGAAATGACACAGATGATGGAATTATTTCATATGTTTTATATAAGTTATCATAAGTATATTTCATATGTTTGGACACTATAATAAAGATGGAAGCGTTTAGGTAGAAACACAGAAGATTATATACCTATATATCTATATATAGTATATATGAAATATATAACAATATATATTTATTATATACCCAAGTCAGAATTCTACATAAAAAAAGTAACATGAAAAATAGTCTGGATGAGATTAACACTATATTAGATATTACAGAAAAAAAAATTAGTGGATCTGAAGACGTACCAGTAGAAATTATTTATAATGAAACCTATAGAAATAAAAGAGCAAAAGGAAAAATGAACAGTGAGCTTTTGAAACACCTCAGATAGCCTAATATATGTGTAACTAGAGTTATCAAAAGAGAGGAGGAGGAGGATAGAAGAGTATTTGAAAAATAATGGTTGAAAATTTTCTAAATGTGAAGAAAATTATACAAGAAGCTCAACAAAACCCAAGCACAAGAAACATGAAGAAAACTAAACCAAGTGTGGTTAGTAGATCTTTGCGGTATACCATAATGATCCCCAGTTTCTGGTATTCATGGCCTTTTATAATCTCAACATCTTGATTGTGGGCTAAACTTAATGAATAAAATACAGAAAAGTAATGTGATGCAGTTCATAAGATTGGATTACAAAATGCTTCCATCTTCCTGGCATTTTCTTGCTCTCTGTCTTGCTCACATTGATGAAGCCAGCTGCAATGTTGTGAATTGCACTATGGAGAGGCTCACATGGGAGGAAACAGGATTTCCTCTGTCCAATAGCTAGTGAAAAATGAGAAGCCCTCAGTCCAACAACCAGTAAAGATAAGAATTCTAATAAAACTTAATAAATGAGCTTGAAATTAGATTCTGGTCCAGTTGGACCTTATACTGACTGCAGCCTCAGCCGACAATTTGACTACAGCTTGGTCAAACACTCTTGAGACATAGATGCAGGTAATACACATCCAGAAACTCCATACACAAAATACAGTGAGATAATTGTCAAACTAAATAGCAGTGAGGGAGAAAGTCTGAAAAAAAATAATTTTTATTCAGGAGTAGAATTGCAAGGGGAATACATGTGCCATAGTAGTAAACTATATGTGTATTCAAAGAGTTGAAGCAAGGGGAAGTTTTTCAAGACAAAATGAGGAAGATTTTGTAAGTTACTTTGAATCAATTTTCCGTGCCTACAAAGATCAATAACAAGAGTGGTGTCAGTCCAAAGTTGGATTGGCAGTTGCTGGACAAACATCTTTGCAGAAATATTTTCTGTGTAAGGTTGCAGTAGTCTTTGCTGAGTCTTTTGTGCTAAGTAGGTAGGTTTCTGTTATCACATATGTCTGCATGAGAACCTTCCACTCATGGCCTTCCCTAATGTCATTTTGTCAGGACTTGACACAAGTTATTCCTCTTTGATTCTAACAACTTTGGCAAAATAAATGTTGTTTTATTAAGCCACTGAGTTTTGTAGGTAATTTTTATGCAGTAATAGAGAACTAATATTCAAAGGCATAGTTAAGTAAGTAAAGCAGTGATAAAGAGAAAATGTTAAAAGTAGCCATGAAAAAAGACATGTTCTTCTTATAGAAGAACGAAGAAAGAATGACAGTAGATTTCTCATAGGAAAAAAAATACACAGTAGATAACAGTAATGCAAAATTTTAAAAATACTGAAAGAAGAAAAAACCCTGTAAACTTGAAATTTTATAATGTGAAAATAGCACATAAAATGTCAATGGTCTACACATCCCGATTAAAAAGCATAAATTATCAGGTGGATAAGCAAGACCTACGTATATGCTATCTATAAAAAGCCCATTTGAAATGTAAAGGCAAACAAATTTTAAAGTAAAAGGATACACTGTGCTAACACTAACCAAAATAAAGTAGGAGTGGCTATATAATACCATATCTGTACATTTCAGAGGAAATAATATCAGGAAAGTCATTTTGTAATAATAATGGAGTCAACTATTAAGTGTACATAAGCCTAAATGTTTGTACAACTAATAAGTGAGCTTCAAAATACATTATGCAATTAATAGAGCTACAAGGAAAAGTAAATAAACCCACAATTATAATCATATTAAGCACTTCTCTCTCAATATTCGATAGGATATATAGATAGAACAATTATACAGATGTAGCAGAACACTGTCAATAATGTGACCTAATTGACAATTACAGACTATTTCATCAAGCATCAGAAGAATACACTATTTTTTATGTTTCTTTCTTTATTGTTGGGGATTCATTGAAGCTACAAAGAATCAGGTTGTGTTGATTGCATTTGTTAAGTACAGCCCCTCTTATAATTATGTCCCACAGTGACCCCTCACACCCCTTTGTCCTTCTTACTTTCTGCTCTCCCCTTCCCCACCCCCCACCGTGTACTAGGTCATTAATTGTCCTCATATCAGAATTGAGTACATAGGATTCTTTCTTCTCCATTCTTGTGATGCTTTACTAAGAGTAATGTGTTCTACTTCCATTCAGGTTAATACAAAACATGTAAGGTCCCTATCTTTTTGATGACTGAACTAAATAGTATTCCATGATATATATACACCATAATTTGTTAATCCATTCCTGGGTTGGCGGGCATTTAGGCTGTATTGACATTTTGGTGACTGTAAATTGAACTATGATAAATAGTCTAGTACAAGTGTCCTATGGCAAAAAGATTTTTTTTTCTTCTGGGTAGATGCCCAATAATGGTATTGCAGGATCATATGGGAGGTCTAGCTTGAGTTCTTTGAGGGTTCTCCATACTTCCTTCCAAAAATGTTGTATTAGTTTGCAGTCCCACCAGCAGTGTAAAAGTGTTTCCTTCTCTCCACATCCACACCAGCATCTGCAGTTTTGAGATTTTGTGATGTGGGCTATTCTCACTGGGGTTAGATGATATCTCAGGGTGGTTTTGATTTGCATTTCTCTAATAATTAATGACAATAAGCATTTTTTCACATGTTAGCCATTTGTCTGTCTCCTTTAGAGAACATTCTATTCATCTCTCTTGCCTAGTTATATAAGGGATTGTTTGTTCTTTTTATGTTGATTAATTTGAGTTCTCTATAGATCTCAGTTATTAAGCTTTTGTCCAAATACACATTATTTTCAAATGAACACAGAACATTTACCAAGACAGTCCAAATTCTGAGGCATAAAAATTCTCCACAAAATTTTTAAAAGTTAAGTCATGCAAAGTCTGTAATCTGAGGCCAGGCATGGTGGTTCATACCTGTAATCCTAGCACCCTGGGAGGCTGAGGTGGAAGGGTTGCTTGAGCTCAGGAATTCAAGACCAGCCTGAACAAGAGTGAGACCCCTTCTCTACTAAAAATAGAAAAATGAGCGGGGTGTTGTGGTGGGTTGTCCTGTTGTAGTCCTGCCTGTAGTCCATGCTACTTGGGAGGCTGAGGCACGAGGAACACTTTAACCCAGGAGTTTAAGATTGCTATGAGCTAGGCTGCTGCCATGGCACTCTACCCTGGGTGCAGAGTAAAACTCTGTCTTGCAAAAAAGAAAAAGTATATAATAAGACTATAGTGAAATCATATTAGAAATCAATAACAATATTAGGAGAATTCCAAATTATTTAGAAACAAAATGACACATGTTAAAATGATTTGTGGCTCAAAGGAGAATTTTGATAGGATATTTGAAAGTATTTTGAGTTGAGTGAAAATGAAAACAACACATCAAAATTTATAGGGTGCAACTGAAGCAGAAATTAGAGGGTAACCTCTAGTATTAAATGTCTACATTAGAATAGAAGTGTTTCAAATCAATGATATCAGCTTTCATCTTAAGAAACTAGTAAAAGAGCAGATGAAACCCAAAAGAAGCATAAGAAAGAAAAGAATGAATATATAACAGAAATTAATGAAGAAGGAAATGGAAAAACAACAGAGAAAAACATGAATCAAAATCTAGTTCTTTAAAAATATCAAAAATTTGATGAACTTCTAGCCAGATTGGTGAAGAAAATAGGGAAAACAAAAATTAACGATATCATAAATGAGATAAGGGACATCACTAAAATGTTTCTACAGATATTGAAATTATAATTATGAAATATTAGAACAATGTATGAAAATGAGTTTAACAACTTAGATGAACTGTACAAACTCTAAAATACACTATTAAAACTCACTCAAGAAGAAATAGATAAAATGATTAGCTCTATACCTATTGAATAAATAGAATTTTTAGTTCAAAATCTTCATAAAGTGAAAATTACAGGGTTAAGTGGTTTCACTGGTAAATTCTACCAAACATTTAAGGAAGAAATGAAACCAACTCTAAACAAACTTTTCCAGAAAATTGAAGAGAAAGGAATGTTTTCCAATTCATTCTATGAGGCTAGCATTACCCTGACAGCAAAACTAGACAAAGGTATTGTTAAGTAAAGGAGATTACAGATCAATATCCTTCATGATATAGATGCAAAAAATTCTGAACAAAACAAATCATCTCTAATAAAAAAATATAACAGGGATAATGCATAATGACAAAAGGAAGATTGGTTTAATATTATGTCCATTAGTGTAGAGAAGTAGAGAATTCTTTTTTTTTTTTTTTTTTTTTCTTTGCTGGAACTCAACTTTAATTCATAAAGCAGCCACGTTTATAGTGCGGTGGGAAGGGGCCGGGAAAGGAGGCGGGGGCTGCTATG
>CAUYPK010051852.1:0-13687 GCA_963574355.1 Loris lydekkerianus | reverse complement strand
CCTTCGCCAACTTCATCCAGTACCTGCTGGACCCGCACACCGAGCGGCTGGCGCCCTTCAATGAGCACTGGCGACAGGTGTACCGCCTCTGCCACCCGTGCCAGATTGACTATGATTTCGTGGGCAAGCTGGAGACGCTGGGGACCTGTGTTTTAGTCCCAGATCTGTTCTGTGGTGGTTGCCATCTGAGATGTCCAGCCTCCTCTGGTTGCCCAGGGACACAGGGGTGTGGCTTTGGGATATCTGGGGGGTAGGCCTTATTGTTGCCAAAAATGGCTGCTGCTCTGCGCCTTGGGGAACTGCCACTCCAGCGTGATTCCCTCTCAGTTGACCATCGTCTCCTCACTCTCCTGCCACAGAATCAGCACTGACCAGCTGCATTCCAGGCCCTGTCCACACCCCTTGAGAAATTACCCAAGAATCTGGACTCCTGGGGGACACACCTTCAGACCTGAGATTGAGAGTGGAGGGGAGTGCTGGGAGCTCAGAATTGCAGGTTGAAACACCAAAGTCATTGAGACCAAATGAGCAAATAAAGAGATAAAAAGGGTACTAGACACAAAAGCTCATAGCTGCACAAACAATCAGAAACATATAGACGTACAGACAACAACAACAACGAAAGAAAACTACAATAAAAATAATGGTAATCATAAAATAATTGGAGAAAAACTAAAAAACATACAAACAAATTGAACAAACAAAAAAACCTCTAAAAATCCAATGTAAGCACTCTCAGAAACCATAGGAGGGAAAAATAGGAGGAGAGAAGGAAGATAATAAAAAAAGTGGTGTTCATGAAAATGTTAAAAAAGAAGAAAGAAAAAATTAAAAATATAAAAAATATATAAAAAATTATAAAAATTAACAATAGCTCCTCCAAGAAAATGATGAGAAAAAAAGATAAAAAAGGCACCAACCACAAAAAAAATTATTGTATATATGTAGAAATATACATCTATATGTATGAGGTAGGGATCGACTTTCCTAGGAATATATTTATAATGCAATATACTTTCTGGACACCAGGTGGTGCTGTGATTGGTTCCCTTGCTTATAACTGATTCACAGTTTATACTGTTACCACGGTAACCACCCTAACTGGCTGATTGCCATTTTGGAGTTTCTGTAAATGTTTATTACCTAATTGTTGTGCAACCTCAGCTGCTCTGTTCTAGACAGCACTCCTGTCCAACCTCCCAACTCAGTGCAGGGGTCCATGCTTCACAAATCTTTCCACTCTGCTCCCACATTCTCTTGCAAACTGGCGAGTGCAATCGGCTGTGGGGGAGGGTCTTGGCTGCTGCTGGCTTTAGCTGATGCCAGCTCCTGTGGCTGCAGGGCTCAGAGACCTTATCTTCAGTTTTTGTGGCTCAGAGTCTCACTTTTGAATCTGGACTTTTGAGTCCAACCATCCGCCAGTTCGCCACAAGCCTGAACTGCCAGCCCACTCCAATTTTCCCCGCCAGGAATGGTCTGGTCTATTCAATCACTCCTGTTGCTCTGGGGGAAGGTGTCCACTATTTCGTATAATTCAAAATCTGAGTTTCTGAAATTTAAAAACAGATTGATGGTTACCCTTTCATGTGTAAATTGCATGTGATTTGGTCTTTGTTTTTATATGTTCTCATTCTACTATTTTTTCTTTTTCACTGTGTGATTGGTTCTCCATATATATTAATTCATAAGCTTGTAAAGTGGATGTTATTTCATTATTTGGATTCATATGTCTGCCATTTGTAATTTCTCTTCTGTCCTCTGAGGTTTTTCCATGTTATCCCAGTTCATTATGATCTAAAAATTTTATAAAATATGTTATGTGTTGCTTTTCCACTAGTACTGTTGACTGGTTTTGGATTTTTGAAAGGGTCAATGCTAGGAAAATCTCAGGGAAGATACAATGCATGTGTCCAGGAGGACTAGTTGAAAATAATTCCATGTTAGTAAAATAGTTTACAAAAGAATTACTGAAAGGTCATTGGCATGTACACAGAGACTAGACTGGAGAAAATAGAGGTTCAGGCTAGGTTTAATGAAAGTGAAAGAAAACGTGCCTAGGCAGAGCAAAGATGGCTTCTGCTCTGAATGCCTTATGAGATAGCTGTTGGGAGACTTTGATGCATTTTTCATGTTGTCAATTGAAGTTTTCAGCTCCAGAATTTCTGATTGATGTTTTGAATTATCATTTCTACTCTTTGTTAAATTTCTCTGAAAGGCTTCTGAATTCCTTCTCCATGTTGTCTTGAAATTCACTGAGTTTCTTTTAAAATGGCTATTTTAAATTATTTTTCTGAAAGGTCACATGTCTCCATCACCCCAGGACTGGTCAGTAGGGCCATGTTTAGTTCTTTTGCTGGGGTCACATTTCTGTGGATGTTCTTGGAAGTTTGCACATTGAAGAATTAGGTATTTGTTTTAATCTTTGCAGTGTGGGCTTGTTTTGTATCTATCCTTCCTGAGAAGGGTTTCCAGGTATTCAAAGGGAATTGAGTGTTGCAATTGAGCGTTAAGCTTGTAGTCACTACAGCTGTATCAGCACTAGGGATACCCTAAGCCCAGCTGTGACACTTGCAGACTCCTGGAGGTACTGCCTTGGTAGACTAGATACAGGAGAATTCCCTGGATTACCCAGTAAAGTCTCTCATTCTCCTGCCTCAATTTTCCCCAAGCAGAAGGAGTCTCATTCTCCATATTGGGATGCCAGGAGTTGTGGGAGAAGTGACATTCCCTCGTGGCACATGCCTGTGCTTTAATCACAGCTGAAGTCAGCCCAGTCTTGCCTAAGGCCCATGATGACTACTGCCTGGCTACCAGGATGTTTATTCAAGACTCAACGGCTCTTTAGTTAGCAGATGGTGAATCCTGCCAGGACTGTGTCTTCAAGATAGCAGATTCCCCTTTGGCCCATGGTATTTCTAGAAGTATCATCCATGAACTAAGGCCTGTAATCATGGGCTTCAGGAATCTGCTTGGTAGTGCTTGTTTTACTGTGAATGAGCTGGTTTTCCTGTCCTTTCCCCAAGTGGAAGAAGGCTCTCCACAAGCTGCTTTGCATGGAGTTGGGGTAGGAGTGACACAATCACTCCCTTGGCCATCACTGCTGTGGTCTTGCTGGGTCTCATGTACCCCAAAGCTACTAGATCTGAGCCCAGCACAGCTGCAGAAATTGTCCAAGGTGTATAATCTTTGTGGCCTGACTGCCTTAGAAGTTTTATTCTGGGCTCTTGGCCACTTTGGTCAGCTGGTAGTGGAGTTAGCTGAAACTCAGGTTTCTACCATCATGGGGGGAGGCTCTCTCTCTGTATGGAGCTGGTCTAAAAGCTCTCTCCATGAGTGCTGGTAGAATTCTTCCCTGTATTGTGTTCACACCTGTGACAGGGTGGCCCTGAGTTTCATGGAAAGTTCAAGAGTCACTTCACTTTCTCTCCTCCATGCATACAGATTCTCTCTCTGCCCAGCCAGCACTGGCATAGTGCTGCTGAGAGATGGGTGAGGGGTGATGCAGGCAATGCAAGACTATCTTTCCTACCCTCTCTAGTGCTTCTTTCCTTGACATAATGTTAAAACCAGGTATTGTAATTGTTTGCCTGAGGTTGGGTTCTTAGGAAGGTTATTCATGTTTATGTTCCTATGGGCAGTGATTATTGGAGAGTTTGTTCAGTCATCTTTCTGCACCTACTCCTCTGGACTCTCCTTTTTATGTTCTTATGGGCAGTGACTATTGGAGAGTTTATTCAGCCGTCTTTCCCAACCTAGTCCTTTGGACTCTCCTTTTCTGATATTTGGTCAATTTTTAGTATATATGTTAACAAGTGTCAAAACCTCTGAGTTAAGAGGCGGGTTCTCTGATATATTTGGAAAAAAAGTTATTTATCTTATAATTGCGAGTTGCTTACTTGCTAGCCAATTCTCTGAATCCCAAGTTCCTCAATTCCTCTGCAAGGTACATAGCTTTTTGGTGCTGGTTACTGACTGGAATTCTGGGACCGTGTCCTACTTAATGTGGTCCTGCCATCTCCTTGGTTCTCACGCCCAATATTAGATTGTAAGCCTCTGTGTGAGGATGAGGCTGAGTTCTTATTTTCTAACAATCCACTTTCAAGCACTCAGCACAGTGTCTAAAATAGATTCATAAAAGATATTGGGTGAATGAATTTGTCTGATATTTACCAAGCCTAATGATACTGGGCACTGGAGACCCAATGGTTGTCAAGCAGTCCCTGCCTTCCTCTAGGCCATAGATTTTTAAGGGAAGATAAAGTATTAAATAGACAATTAGAATAATTGATATATGAGGTTGGTGAGGCTGAAGGAAATGGGGTAAGGGATGATACCAGTCAGAGCTGAGGTGAGAATCTAAAGATCCCAGCAGGTGGGAAAAGGCACCTGCTTTCCCATCCCATTTCTGTGGTGATAGAAATGACCTGGAGGACTATTCCAATTTTTCCAGAATAGAAAGCGGGGGGGTTGGGTTCTTTATTTAGAAAATACAGAAGTTCCAGGCAAAAATCTCACCTCATGTTGTGATATGAGAAAAGGTGGCCTGGAGGAGAAAATCCCTGTCCAGGAATAGGTCAAAGAGCTGAGGTGTCAAGGGTTGCAGAGGCTCATCCACATGGTACTGATTATATTTGAAATAATCAGTCTATATGAAACTTCAACCAAATAATCTCACTTTTCCTCCTCTAGGACAAAAATTACCTCCTTGAAGTTAGATTGCTATACCAGGAGTGCCCCATGCAGCTCTGTCAGGCCTCTGTGTTGGCACTTTTCACATCGCATGGTCATTGCCTCTTTGTGTGTCAGGGAAGGGTGTGAGAGTAAGGATGTATTGTATGTGGCTCTAGTAGAGGGGATGGTGTATAGAAACACTTGATAAATGTTTTTGAATGAATTGCAAGTAGACTTAGTTTCAGACTTGGCTTGATGAAGGAGCTCAACTTTAACTGGAACATATTTTTATTTTGTTTCCAATTCTTACTCCAGTTTGTTGGTTTGGTCCTGGTCTTAAGCACCTTGCTTTTTGTACTATAGAAATGGAACGTGACCTCCATTGTCTCTACAGTTGAGTGTGTGCACCAATAACATGCAAAACATGTGAGTCATTATGAAAAAAAAAAAAATTTTGTTTTTTGAGACAGTCTCCAGCTGTCACCATGGGTAGAGTGCTGTGGCATCACAGCTCATACCAACCTCAAACTCTCGGGCTTAAGCTATTCCCTTGCCTCAGCCTCCCAAGTAGCTGGCACTATAGGCACTTGCTACAATGCCTGGCTATTTTTTTGTTGTTGTTGCAGGGGCTTGTTGTTTTAGCTGGCAGGGGCTGGGTTTGAACCTGCCACCCTCAGTGTATGTGGCCGGTGCTCTGCCAACTGAGCTATATTATGAAAGTTTTGAGGCAGGTTCTGTTACAGTTCCTTATTTTGCTTTCAAGAAACACCATCAATAGAGTCCTTTCTGATTCACCTTGTAAATTTCAATTTTCTAGGTTTATCAGTACTGTTGGGTTCATTTGTTTTCTTCCATGCCAGATTTTATGTTTCTTGAGTTTTGTGTATCTCAGAACTTTTGTAATAACCCATCTATGATCTGAAGCATCTGAGCTGAGAGTGAAAAAAATATGGTTACCCAGAGGGAAATCAAAGTGTAGTTATCAAAAGAAAAGTGAAT
The DNA here is from genome assembly GCA_963574355.1 of Loris lydekkerianus. NCBI lineage: Eukaryota > Metazoa > Chordata > Mammalia > Primates > Lorisidae > Loris > Loris lydekkerianus. The sequence continues at coordinate 8,017 of CAUYPK010051852.1, read as the reverse complement.
GGCTTCCAGGTGGCAGTAGAAACAGATATCTATCACTAAAGGGAACAGCAATTATTTCTCTTATGAGACTAAGAAATATACCAAAGATAATTTTAAGAAGTGTATGTATTGAATTTTGTTTGCTCTTCAGGGCTTGGAGTCATCACCTGGATGTTTCTGAGTAAAGGTCACCTGCCTTTGCTCCTTGCTTACTTTGACTTCCCACAGTCTCCGGGATGGTTGAATTGCAGGGTTTGGAGGTTGCTGGCCATGGGTCATCTTCCACCCTCCCAGAATCCCTTTGAGCTGTGAAAGCAGAAGCCATAGGCAGTCTCTTAATTGGGAATTCCCTGGAGATGTACTTATAGGGACTTGACAATGACTTCCAAATGAAGTCAGACTTCCAGAAAATAGCCTTGCTGCTGAGAGTGACTGTTTTAAAGGAGAAGGGAGGGGAAAGGCATGAGGAGTTGGGGGTAGTGGTATGTGTAGAGTGAAACTGAGAATCACAGAAAGTTATAGATGTAGAGGAAGTTCTCCCATGGATTTCAAGTTAACAGGAGAAAAGGAAGTAATCTGTGTTACATCTTGGAAGCCAGAGGCTAAAACTGCTTTTGGCCTTTAGCCATACACAGTGATCTTATAATTGGTATATTTAACAAAAGAGTAAAAAGGCTCAATAGCAGAAAAATAACAAAATCTACTTTAGAAAAACTTAAAGCTTGGTAAAGGAAAAAAGTTAAAGTGATAGACAAGTTATTACACAGAACAGACGTGAGCTCACTATCTTCATCTCCCCCAGGCTTTGGGCCATTTTAATTCTCTTCCAACTTACAAATTACTTTAACATTTCTAAGGACACAGATGTGTCTTAAATTGATAAGTGGAGTGTCAAGCATCACTTCCCAGTAACAGGAAAAGAATCCACAGTCTTTAATTTTTATGTCTAATTGACTTCAGTTCAGGTGTAGTCAACTGCATATTATTTCTTAATTTGACACCTTCCGTTTAAAAGGTCTTATTTTATATGTGCCAGAGTCACAGGTGTGAAATTAGTCACTAGGAAGGCTAACTATTCCAGATTCTTTTGACCTTATGGCTGGAAGGAATTTAATTGTAACCTCATAAAAAGGAAGGGAATTCTGGCCACTAGGGAAGATGATTACATGGTCATTGACAATGTGAACTTGAATGGCTACATTAGCTTTTTAATTATAATTGATCAAGATGAAACATTCAAGGTTGGAAAGGAGGAACCTGGTGGAGGATAATGGTGGAGGATAATGACAGGTACTTATGCAAATGGTATCAACACTGACAGAATGAAAAGGCTGGAGCTTCATTGGGCCAGTTCGGACACTTCAGCCAATAGAAGGGTAAGAGCCACAAAAAGTTCAGCACCTGTCCTTAAAATTACCAGCTAAGTTGCACATTTCTATTTACTGAATCTCATCTTGGGGTGTTCCTTTGTTAGGAAGGTGGCTCTGTTGTCTTTTCCCCCTAGAATTGTTCACACTAATTTAGTGTTAATTCCCCTAAAAATGAATGGAGGAGAAAGAAAAATAAAATAGCTGAGACCAATACAGTATATCAAAAAGTCTCAGTAACCAAATTTTCTTTATGTAAGTTATCACTAGTAAAAATAAAGAATTGTTTCTTGTTTGTTTTTTATTCCCAGCTCTGGCTTCAACTTCTATAATCTCAGAGCACCCAGGGCTCTTCTTCTAATGCATAGAACATAGCCACTAAGACTAGATAAATAAATTAATGATTGAAGGAATGGATGATTATGGGAATACAATTGTTGTAAAAGAGAAATAAAAGCAACTCAAAATGGAATTAAAGGAAACAGCTTCAGTACTAGATCTCAATTCACATACCTTTTATGACACTGAAAATAGATTTATTTCTTGTAATTCTTTAAAGAAAGTCTGTTGAGAACACTTGTGAGAAGATCAGTTTTACTCAGAGATTACTTAATTAAGGTAAGGATATATAAACAGCTTTTCCCACCCACAGGCACAGTATTGTTGTTTGTCAGAATAATGAAATTAGTTTCTGTTTATAGAAAACCAGATGGTCCTTATTCGAGTTCCTTGTTCTCAACAATGAAAAAGAAGTCCCTATGAAAAAATGTATTCTAAGGATGTGGAATCACCCTGCTGGATGGTACGTTTAGGGGAAGAGAATGGTTATTCCTCACTTCTAATGCTTCCCTCCAGGTGGATAGAACTTCTTTACAATAATTTCCTCTGCCTGTCTGTCTTTTTACTTCTCTCCAGGGAACAGGTTTTATTTGATATGTTAATTTGGGAGATGACACTGAGTCTCACCCTCTTTTCCAGCGCCATCTTAACCACAAGAAGCTCACATTAGTTGTTCCTCCATCTAGGTCAGTGGTTATCAAAGTGTGTTCTTGTACCAGCAGCTCCAGCCTCACCTGGGAGATTCGTATGAGAATTTGCTATAGAAATGAGCCAGAGATGCCCTCTGTCTGGCGCCTGATTGCTTACTCCCTCACAAGAAGCTAGGAGCAATGAGCTCAACCTCTGTGGTGCCAAGCTCAATTTTTACACATCCAGTTGTCTAAAATACGACCAGGTAGGTAGATTCTTAGTTATTTGGAGCCTCTTTGCTTTGCAGATCCTGTGAAAGTACACCCTGCCATTACTAGCAATAGATAGGAGAAATCCCCATGGCTATAAATAAGACTCTAAATTGCTATTGCCCTTAACCACGTATGCAAATGGATCAACAGTGACAGAACAAAAAGGCTGGAGATTCTTTGAATCATTTTGGAGACTTCAGAGATTTCTCTTGACCATAGACTCCCTGCTGGCATGCTGAGGGTACTGTCTGGAAATTGTTATCCTCTCGGATTCCCTCTCTCCCTTGAAAGTTCTTTTTTCCTCCTTTCCTTTTTTTTCCTCCAAGACAGAGTCATACCCTGTTGTCCAGGCTAGAGTTCTCTGGTGTTAGTCTAGCTCACAGCCTAGCTCCACCTCCTGTGCTCAAGTGATCCTCCTGCCTTCGAAGTAACTGGTACTACAGATGCCCACCATAACACCCTGCTAATTTTTTCTATTTTTAGGAAAGATTGGGGTTTTACTCTTTCTCAGACTGGTCTCAAACTCCTGAGCTCAAGGGATCCTGCATCCTTGGCCTCCCAGAGTGCTAGGATTACAAGTGTGAGCCACCATGCCTGGCCCCCTTCTCTCCTTCTGGATGATCTCATGCTATGAGGGACTTCCCCCATGGGCAAACCTGTCAAGTTATCACCTAAATAAAGCTTTCTCTATGTTACTGCCATCTCATGGTGGTCACATCTTTTTGTTCATCAGCCCCCAACCCTTAGAACTTACTATAGAATTGTAAACTTTCAGGTTTGAGCTCAGACCTACTGTAGAATCAGAAACTCTTGGGCGGTGCCAAGTAATTCATATTTTATAAAGCTCTTCAGATGATTCTATTGTCTGTTGAAGTTTGAGATCCACTACCTTATACCTTATGCTGTAAAACCACTAGTTTTATAGTGGCAGGACCTCACAAGGAGGCCTACAGTTCTCCAGCATACTTGCTATGATCTGGTAGGTAAGTTGCTATGTTACATATCAGTTGCTGTGTAACAAATTGCCCCTAAAATTTACGGCTTTCAAACAGTAACCATTTTCAGCCTCACAGTTTCTGTGAGTGGAGAATTTAGACCCCTGGTGCCTGGGTGGTTCTGCTGAGGATTTTACATGTGGTTATAGTAAAGATGTTGGTTGAGGTTTTAGTTACCAGGGAGATTGACTAGGCTAGAGAATCTGCTTCCAAGATGTCTCAGTCATGTGGCTGTTTCAGGAGGCCTCAGTTCCTCATGTGCAGCAAAACAGAAATGGCAACAGGAGATGGAAAGAGGGGAACATCTGGATTTCTATAGCACCCAGTATCCCTGTCTATAAGACCCCCTTACCCTCTTGACTTAAGCTAGCTACATTGTAGTTGAAAGTAAAGGTCTTAATAGCATAAAGAATCTGGTTGCAGGGTGGTGCCTGTGGCTCAAAGGATTAGGGCGCCACCCCCATGTACCAGAGGTGAGGGGTTCAAACTTGGCATGGGGCCAAAAACTGCAAAAAATAAAAATTAAAAAAAAAAAAATAAATAAATCTAGCTGTAAAATAATAATCTCTAATGCCTTTCTTTTCTGTATCTTAACTATTTATCTAGAAATTTACCTGTGGAATCATAAACTCCTGATTATGTGTTTAAGAGAAGGAATGGCTCTTATATATAAGATTATCTCTTTCACAACTTCCAATGGGCTAGTGGTTTTTGAAGCATCTTTCCTGGAATGCCAGGGTGCCTAGGAACTGTCTTGGGAACTGGAAGGACTTGTACAATTGGCAGAGGTCCAGACTACCACTGTGACATCAATGGAGCAGCTCTGGCTTATCTACTTTAAATGTTTTAGTTCCATCTATAATTGTATCCTCATAGTACCCCTGCTGAAGCCTTTGAATTGTGAAGTGGTTGTCTTGCCTTCAGCATCTTAGGTACTTCCTACAGCTGCTCACCTTGCTGGCATCTGGCATCTCACACTCCTTCAATCTTCCTGTCACTCCTGCAGAAGCAGGTCTTGGGAAACGGTGAATACTTGAGAATGCCTGAGTCTGTGATTGACCAGTAAGACCAAAGGCATTACCTCTCTGATGCTATTTGATCTATCTCAGTGAAGGATAACTTACAACCAAAGGAAGAACCCCCAGTTGTGAAATGTCAACCATCATCCAAGAGGCAGATGTGAGAATGAGATGTGGTTAAGATGGAGATGTTTTTCTGGAACTTTTGGAATTTACCAGGTGGGTACCATGTTTCTCCGAAAATAAGACATCCTCCGAAAATACGACCTACTTACAGGTTTCCTTCTGGATGAAATATAAGGCATCCCACCAAAAATAAGGCCCCCCCAGGCTCTGTCTTGGAATGAAAATTAATTTACCGTAAACTGGTTGCTAGGGCCATCCTGACTGGCGTGTAGCAACCAGTGACGTTATGCAAAGTCCTGACATCACTGCTGTGTGGAGGCAGAGCAGAGGTTGGAGTGAGCAGTGAGTGCGGGGCAGGAGAGAGGAGGAAACTTTCGCAGATGCGTATAGAAGAAAAGGAGGATCAGAGCGGATGGGATGTGGTGAAGGTGGTGAGTGCTGGTCTGTCTCTGGTGACACTGCCTGATGTTCGCGGCCACCCTCATGATGACTGAAGGTAGGATTCACAGTTTGTCAGTTTTGTGTTGACAACTACTGTACTACCATACTGTATATAGGTAATAAATTTTCTTTATTTTCATTTAACAATAAATGTGTACTGTATTCTTCTTCATGAAACAATAAGACATCCCCTGAAAATAAGACCTAGCACATCTTTGGGAGCAAAAATTAATATAAGACACTGTCTTGTTTTCAGTGAAACAGGGTAACTAACTCTTCTGGGATGTCATGAGGCCTGTTCTGGAGTAAAGGGCATAATTCTGTCTCCAAATTCAGGAGGCGGGTTGGAGATGACTTGGGGTCTTTAGTTTTTGCTGTGGTTTCTCTTAGACAAAGCACTTGCATTACTAGTACTAACATTTGAGTTTTATGAAAAGTTGTTTTTCAATATGAATGACTGTGCTGAGTGAGGATATGTCTCTGATTTTTTTAAGGAACAGTCTTTGATGTTTAGCTAGTAGTTCTGTTGGCTTGAGATGTGAGAATGTCTTCTCATAAGCCCCACAGGTCTCTAAAGGTAGGTGGCATGTCAAAGTCACAGCACTAGGAAGATGGACATGTGAATTTAGAATATAAAACAAAACAAAAACTCAAAATAAACCCCGAGGATCCTCCTGAACATAATCATGTCTATAAATTGGTAACATGCTGTGTCTCACTGTGGAGGGCAAACAAATGTTTAGCACACACGTTGGCTGAGCCGTTCTAACATGCCTTAGTCTTCAAATGGGATAAAACACATTCCTCAGAAACCTCCAGGGGAGGAAGAAGTGTGCTATTTTCCATGCTTCTATAAAGTGTGGGAATTACCCGCATTCCCATGGGTTTTCTCACTGGCCTTAGGAAACGTAATCGCATATAATAGGATTTTGTAGAGAGAACACTCAACTTTGTATGTGTTCACTGTAACCCCCAGATTTTATTATGTGTGACCTAATTAACAGAATATCGAACAGATTTTCAGTTAGTGCATGAAAAGAAATTGCTTGTTGAATACTCAAAAGTTTTTTTTTTTTTAACTTTTCAATAAATTCATTTCTGTATCAGCATGGACCCTTTAATACCTACTTTATTCAATAGTTAATAATCTATTGATATAGTTTTTTTTTATTAATATTAAATCATAGCTGTGTACATTAATGTGATCATGGGGCACCATACACTGGTTTTACACAGCTTGACACATTTTTATCACATGGGTTAACATAGCCATCCTGGCATTTTCTTAGTTATTGTGTTAAGACAATTATATTCTACATTTATTAAGTTTCACATGTACCCTTATAAGATGCACCACAGATGTCATTCCACCAATTACCCTCCCTATGCTCATCCTCCTCCCTCCCTTCCATCCCTCTCCCCTTTCCCCATATTCTTAGGTTACAACTGTGTTATAGCTTTCATATGAAAGCCATAAATTAGTTTCATAGTACGACTGAGTACATTGGATGTTTTTCCTTCCATTCTTGAGATACTTTACTAAGAAGAATATGTTCCAGCTCCATCCATGTAAACATGAAAGAGGTAAAGTCTCCATCTTTCTTTAAGGCTGCATTATATTCCATGGTGTACATATACCACCATTTATTAATACATTCATGGATCAATGGGCACTTGGGCTTTTTCCATGAATTAGCAATTATGAATTGGGCTGCAATAAACATTCTGGTACAAATATCTTTGCTATAATGTGATTTTTGGTCTTCTGGGTATATACCTAGTAGAGGAATTATAGGATTGAATGGCAGATCTATTTTTAGATCTCTAAGTGTTCTCCAAACATCTTTCTAAAATGAATGTATTAATTTGCATTCCCACCAGCAGTGCAGAAGTGTTCCCTTTTCTCCACATCCACGCCAACATCTCTAGTCTTGGGATTTTGTGATATGGGCTAATCTTACTGGAGTTAGATGATATCTCAAAGTAGTTTTGATTTGCATTTCTTTGATGATTAAGGAGGATGAGCATTTTTTCATATGTCTGTAGGCTGTGCACCTGTCTTCTTCACAGAAGTTTCTCTTCAAGTCCCTTGCCCAGCCTGCAATGGGATCACTTGTTCTTTTCTTGCTTATATGTTTAAGTTCTCTGTGGATTCTGGTTATTAAACCTTTGTCAGAGACATAACCTGCAAATATCTTCTCCCATTCTGAGGGCTATCTGCTTGCTTTACTTACTGTGTTCTTGGCTGTGCAGAGCTTTTTAGTTTGATCAGGTCCCAATAGTATATTTTTGAAGCTGCTTCAATTGCCTGTGGGGTCCTCCTCATAAAATATTTGCCCAGACCTATTTCTTCAAGGGTTTTCCCTGCACTCTCTTCTAGTATTTTTATAGTTACATGTCTTAAGTTTAAATCTTTAATCCAGTGAGAGTCTATCTTAGTTAATGATGAAAGGTGTGGGTCCAGTTTCAGTCTTCTGCAGGTTGCCAGCCAGTTCACCCAGCACCATTTGTTAAATAGGGAATCTTTTCTCCACTGAATGTTTTTAATTGGTTTGTCAAAAATCAAATAACGGTAAGTAGCTGGATTCATCTCTTGGTTCTCTATTCTGTTCCAGACATCTACCTCTCTCTGTTTTTGTGCCAGTAACACGCTGTTTTGATCACTATTGATTTCTAGTATAGTCTGAGGTCCCGTAGTGTGATTCCTGCTGCTTTGTTTTTATTTCTGAGTAATGTCTTGGCTATTCGAGGTTTTTTCTGATTCCATATAAAATGAAGTATTATTTTTTCAAGATCTTTAAAGTATGACAGTGGAGCTTTAATAGGAATTGCATTAAAATTGTATATTG
>CAUYPK010051849.1:0-12399 GCA_963574355.1 Loris lydekkerianus | reverse complement strand
TGTATCTAGGTAGAGGCAGTTTCAGGCCGGGCCTTGCTGAGTCGTTGCTACGCAGAAGTAGCTCGGTGGATCTACTTCTAGTCAGGCTGGGGAAGTTGCACTAAGCCTCGGGTACATGGCAGGGCCCAACAATTCCCTCTTGGTTTTTGTATGGCGGAAAAACATAGCCCCTGTCTTAGGTGTTGACAAAATAATCTAACTGAATTATAAATATATGAAACAAGTCAATGAATTGGGTAGGATACCTAAATAACCACTGCATTCCAGGGGGCGGCAAAGCAGCAAGACCCTGTCTACAAACAAAAAAAGAAGACAAGGGGGAAGGGAGGGAGCATCAAACAAAAGAGCTCCCAATTAAAGACCAAAGCTAAGAAAATTTGGGTACCAAAATAAAATAATACTGAATTATAAACCAAAGTATAAAATAAATAGCATGAGTCCATAATGATTATAAATAAACAACTGACTAAATAAACAAACCCAGGTTAGAGTGCAGTCGTCATCATAGCTCACAACAACCTTAAACTCCTGGAGTCAACTGATCCTTCTGCCTCAGCCTCCCAAGTATCTGGGGCTACAGATGTATGCCACCACACTCCTGGCTAATTTTTTCATTTTTGGTAGAGATGGGGGTCTCACTATGTTGCTCAGGCTGGGAGAAGAGAACATTATTTTATAACAATGTATTAAGTGTTGGTTCATTAACTGTAACCAATCTACTATGACAATATGAGATGTTAATAATAGGTGAAAAATATATAGGAAAAAATATATAAATTAGTAATAAGGGTCATCTCCAAATGCATAGAAGATTATAAACTGCTTAAATATTTGAACTTTTAACAAACAAGTTGATTTCTGGCAAAAAAAACTAATTTTGTTTTTTTCGGGAGAGAATAAAGCAAAACAGAGAAGGCTAAAGCATAAGCATTTTTTATCCAGGCATTCTATAGTTTTTCTACAGATACAAAAGAAGTGAATTGCAGTCTCAAGTTTTCAGTTATTGTCAATTCTGATGGTGGCTTCTCATGCACTGAAAGAAATGGTCTTGAGGCTCGGCACCTAGGGTGCCAACCTCATACATGGGAGCTGGCAGGTTCCAACTCAGTCCCGGCCTGTCAAACAACGACAACAACTACAACTAAAAAATAGCCAGGCGTTGTGGCGGGCACCTGTAGTCCCAGCTACTTGGGAGGCTGAGGCAAGAGAACTGCTTATGCCCAAGAGTTTGAGGTTGCTGTGAGCACTCTATCAAAGGCAACATGTTGAGACACTGTCTCAAAAGAAGAAGAAAAAAAAAAAAAAAGTCTTGAAATACAATTTTCTAAAAAAACTTTTAATTCAATTGTTTTATTTTTTTGAATCAGGTATTTCCAAAACTTAAAATGTCAGCACCTAACACAGATGTTGTAAACAGCACACCAAAACCTCACTACAATGTCACTGGGACCACGGTTTGAGATGTAACAATGACAGCAAGAAATATCTGGAATTTTTTGTAATAAACTCCTTGAATGTAGTTCTAGAGAGACTTAATTCACTTTAAAAATCTGACTTTCAGAAAGTAATACCATACCACTACCCTAACTCAGCAGTCCCCAGTCTTTTTGCTACCAAGGCCAATTTCATGGAAATCAACTTTTCCATGGACTAGTTGGGAAGTGGATTTGACAGGAGGCAGAGCTCAGGCAGTGATGCATACAATGGAGAGCAGCTGTGACTATTGATGAAGCTTTGCCTGCTTTCCTACTGGGCAGTAGAGTGGTATTGGAGACTGCATATGACTTAATACTTACTTAAAATTCTTAATATATTCTGCCATTTTCTTGAAGTACAAAACCATCTAAGTAAAAATTTTTGTCAATAGTTTACCATCTAAAAGCAACTTTTTAAGAGAACACTTACATTCATTTAAGGAACACAACAGATTTTCTAGAATCTGTTACAATTTGCTGTAACATTATTCTAGTGAAAATGTTAAAGAGCATAACAGGTTAACCATGGTCTACAATCAACCAATGGCATTCAATAATATTAGTTCCATAAAAAACTGGGCAGTAACACACACCAGTGCACGCTCTCCTGGATGTGCCAGTAAGAACAGTAATTACAACAAATTTTAAATTGTTGGTCTGTCAGAAAATGAAAGATTACAGATGTCTAGGCCAGTCTCCTCCTCTCCTCTGAAGATGGGAGTAAAATCCTCAGAAGAAAAGTTATGCAGGAATCACCTGGAACAGCCAAAGTGAGGGTCCAACACAGACATCATTACCACCATCAGCGACTGGATTTAAAACATCACTATTAGTTTCAACAAACTATGTGCAGACTTTTCCTGAAGCATGTGAAGTGGTGGGAGAGGGCAGGAAGCACATGTACATCTCTAACAGCTTCTTTCCTTTTCCTTAACATCTTGAAGGACTAGCCCAGGAGTAAGAGAACCATGCTACATTTTTGTGAAGCTCTGCCAGCATCCTTTTTTTATTAGAGTAATAAAGTACTTGTTAATGAGCAGTAGTAGACAAGCATTTACAGCCCTAAAACATGAGGTTAAGAAGAAATAATCACCTTGACCCTACTTACAGGAGTTGTGTCGACGGCGGAAACCTTTGGACTGATTCAAGGAGTCCATGTGCCTGTCCACGTAGCTCTTTGAGCACTGTTGCTGCTGGGGGGAAATGGCAACATCTTGGCTTTTCACATCTGTCCTCTTAGGAATGCTTTGAGGGGCACTGCTGGAAGAGGCTGGCTTCTTGACCAACTTGCCCGTACCATTCTGATTGATACCCGTTTGGTATCCAACGCCAGAAGAGCCTAATTCTGTCTGATGAAGGTCTCCAAATTGTTGGTTATCTCCAGGACCTGGTATCTCCAAAATTTTTAATTCTGTAATGTCACCTGCCCTGAAATACATAAATGAGTCCACATCTCAAAATTATAATAGAAGAAACAATGAAAATTAGATCAATAGGAAAACAGCTACCCCTTTGTAGGATTGCATTTCAATATCAGAGGCAAAAACTAGAATAGGTGGCTGTACACTTAAAGACTCGGCTCAGCTGCCAACATCCAACTGACACAGTGCCTTTAAAAAGATACTATTGTTAATAACAAAACAAAGATATCTTGAATTTAAGATAGCTTATGGGATATGTTATTTTCTTACAATTTCCAGAACATTTAATGGCTTTTGTTTTTCATTTTTTCACTCACTTGCTCATTCAACAGGCATATATATAACACTTACTTAATAATACTTACCATGTAGTAAGCCCTGTGCTAAAATAGGGGGTATAGAAAAGAAAACCAGTAGGGACCCATAAAGAATTCATAGTCTGATCAGTGGAAAAGCACACAATCAACTGAAAGTCTTAAATGCAATGACAGAGGTGTACATAGGGGACCAGGAAGCCCATGTTTTAGTTTGGTGGAGATGGATGCAATATTTAGGCTTAGTCTGGCCAGGGACAGAGGAGTAATAGCTGGCCAAGCAGAGGACAGTAGCGAGAAAGGCATCTCAGGCAAAGGTTCAGACTGAGATAATGTGGAAAACATGGCCCATGTGAAGAACGGCAAACATTATGCTACTAAAGGGCAGGGTGCTTATGGAGAGCCATCAGGAAGTAAAGCTGCAGAGGTAACCAGGAGCCAGATCATGATCTCAATAGATTTTTCTGGTGACTATAAGGAAAGTGGAGAAAACTAGAGACAGGAACACCCCAAGTAAGAAATAAGAGAGGCTGAACTGGACAAGTGATGATGAAAAGGGAGAACAGACCAAGAGATATTTAGAATCCACAGGATTTGGCAACTAAATGAACACAAAGATTAAAGTTTATTAAGACTCCTATAATTCTAGTCTTAGAGGAAAGGTGTATTAGTCACCAATAATGGGGAGACCTTTGCAGAAAGAAATCTGCAGGTAAACAGAATGAGAGCAGCTCTAAAAATCTTGAATTTAACATATCTTGTGGGCAGGTGGGCAAAGTGGCTCATACCTATAATCCCAGCATTTTGGGGGGGGAGGGGGAGTCAAGGCAGGAGGATCCCTTGAGGCCAGAAGTTAACAATAGCTTGGGTAACTCAGCGAGACTCTTGTCTCAAAAAAAGAAAAAAAAAAAAAAAAAAAAAGACAGAGTCTCACTCTGTCACCCTGGGTAGAGTGCCATGGCATCATCATAGCTTACACCTCTGGGTTCAAGCAATCCTCTTGCCTCAATCCTCCCGGGTACTTTGGACTACAGGTATACACCACCAGGCCCAGCTAGTTTTTCTATTTTTAGTAGAGATGGGGTCTCACTCTTGCTCAGGCTGATCTTAAACTACTAAGTTCAAGCAATCCATCTGCCTCAGCGTCTCAGAGTGCTAGGATTACAGGCATTGAGCCACCAGTCCTGGCCCCAAGAAAAAATTTTTTTTTGAGACAGAGTCTCATTTTGTCACCCTCGGTAAGTTTTTAGAGACAAGCTCTCAAAATCCAGAGCTCAAGCAATCCACCCACCTTGGCCTCCCAGAGTGCTAGGATTACAGGAGTAAGCTATTATGCCTGGTCTACAGAAAAAAAAATTTTTTTTTTTTTTTAATTAGCCAGGATGGATGGTGCCTGTGGCTCAGTAGCTACTCCCAGCTACTTGGGAGGCTGAGGCAAGAGAATCACCTAAGCCCAAGAGCTGGAGGTTGCTGTGAGCTGTGACGCCACAGCACTCTGCCGAGGGCAATAAAGTGAGACTCTGTCTCAAAAAAACCCCAAAACTACGGGCAGTGCCTGTGGCTCAGTGGGTAGGGCACCAGACCCATATACGGGGTGGCGGGTTCAAATCCGGCCCCGGCCAAACTGCAACAAAAAAATAGCCGGGTGTTGTGGCGAGTGCCTGTAGTCCCAGCTACTTGGGAGGCTGAGGCAAGAGAATTGCCTAAGCCCAGGAGTTGGAGGTTGCTGTGAGCTGTATGATGTCACAGCACACTACTGAGGGGGATAAAGTGAGACTCTGTCTCTAAAAAAAAAAAAAAAAAAAAAAAAAAAAACTAAAAAATTACCCAGGCATGGGTTCAGCACCCATAGCTCAGTGAGTAGGGCACCGGCCACATACACTGAGGCTGGTGGGTTCAAGACTGGCCCAAGATTTCTAACCAACAAGAACAACTACAACAACAACAAAATAGCCAGGCATTGTGGTGGACACCTGTAGTCCCAGCTACTTGGGAGGCTGAGGCAAGAGAATCACTTAAGTCCAAGAGTTTGAGGTTGCTATGAGCTGTGAAGCCACGGCACTCTACCAAGGGTGACATAGTGAGACTCTGTTTCAAAAAAAAAAGAATTAGCCAAGCATGATGGCACACATCTGTAGTCCCAGCTACTCAGTAAGCTAAGATGGAAGGACACCTTGAGCCCAGGTATTTGAGACTGCATTGAGTTATAATTGTACCACTGCACTCCAGCCTGGGTAACAGCAAGATCTTGTCTCTTAAAAAAAAAAAAAAAAAAGGAATACAAAATTGTCTACTAGGAATGACCAGTAGACAATTAAAATGTGTGTAACACAAACAAAGAGCCTAAACTGAAAATAAAGATTTTGGATCTCATTAATGCATAAGACAGTACACATGAAATTGTTTAGAGCTGTGATCTGTGGTCCCCAACCAGTACTGGTCTGTGGCCTGTTAGGAACAGGTATGCACAGCAGGAAGTGAGGGTGGATAAGCAAAGGAAGCTTCATCTGTATTTATAGCTGCTCCCCGTTACTCACACCACTACCTGAGCTCTGCCTCCTTTTGTCAAATCCCCACCTGGTCCATAGAAAATTGTCTTTCATGAAACTGCTCCCTGGTGCTAAAAAAATTGGGGACACCTAGAAAATATAAATTGAGGCTTAACGCCTATAGCTCAGAGGTTAGGGCGTTGGTCACATACACAAGGGCTGGTGGGTTCAAACCAGCCCAGGCCCACTAAACAACAAAGACAACTACCACAACAACAACAAAAAATAGCTGGGCATTGTGGCAGGTGACTGTAGTCCCAGCTACTTGGGAGACTGAGGCAAGAGAATCACAACATAGTGAAACTCTGTCTCAGAAAAAACAAAAAAATAAACTGAAAAAGAACCTAAGCAAACTGGAAAGAATCCTAAGTAATTCAATCTTAAGAACTGAGTACAAGAAAATGACCAAAGAATAAAGAAATATGTGGAGTATGTGCAAAGAAAACCCAAGGAGCTAATAGAGAACTAAGAAAAGAGAATACTTTAAGAGTCAGGGAGCATTCAAATAAGATTAGGATTAAGACACTGACACTGAATTTGAGAAGTCATCTATAACCATGGTGAGAGCCAATTCAGCAAGATGATAAAGTTAGAAAAAGATCAGCAGCACCTGTGGCTCAGTGGGTAGGGCACGGGCCCCATATACTGAGGGTGGTGGGTTCAAACCTGGCCCTGGCCAAATTGCCACACAAAAATAGGCTGGCATTGTGGCGGGCACCTGTAGTCCCAGCTACTCCGGAGGCTGAGGCAGGAGTTGGAGTTGGAGGTTGCTTTGAGCTGTGTGATGCCACAGCACTCTACTGAGGGTGATGGAGTGAGACTGTCTCAAAAAAAAAAAAAAAAAAGTTAGAAAAAGATAAAGATAATGGTGGAGGAGACAAGGAACTAGAGAATAAAGCCACAAAAGGGAGTGAAAGCAGACTGTTTTGTTGTGAAAAGCATAGTAGGGGTACAGGGAAGGGAAATGAAAGGGCAATACCTAGTATTGCCAAACAAACACTCAAATCCTTAGATCAAGGTCAAGTGGAGAGGTCTATTTTTAGTATTAGGGGGGACTGCCTGGGAATGTTAGAATGCAAAGAGAAAAGACACAGCATAGAGATTGAAATGGAAAACACAGAAGAGATGGATTAAGTTCTGAAAGGAGGTACAAAGGGACAGCAGAGTATACATGAAGTTAGCCCTGAACACAATGGGTACTTCTTTTCTTGAGACTGCAGAAGATATAAACAATAAGAATGAATGGATGAGTATATCCACAAAGAAGGTTCAGTGTGGGTATGTGTAGGAAGTGAATTGCACAGAAAATCAAGGAAGTTCTTACTTCACAGCCTCTTTTTTAAATTTTATACCCAAAAATGGGAAGCTATCTGCCAAACTGATGGAAAGAAGGATAGGCAGACACAAGTGAACTTGAGATCTATTGGCAAATACTAAGAAAAAAGCTCTCCTATAACTAAGGAATTTAGCTACTGGCTACAATGTGTTTCTGGGGATAAACCATAATATAAAACTATAAGAGACATATTTATGCAGGGGAAAAATTAATATGAAACTTAGATGTGGGCTTGGTGCCTACAACTCATCAGCTAGAGCATCGGCCACATACACCAGGGCTAGTGGGTTCAAATCCAGCCTGGGTGTTGTGGAGGGTGCCTGTAGTCCCAGCTACTTGGGAAGCTGAGGCAAGAGAATCGCTCTTAAGCCTAAGAGTCTGAGGTTGCTGTGAGCTGTGATGCCATAGCACTCTACCAAGGGCAACATGGTCAGACTCTGTCTGAAAAAAAAAAAAAAAAAGAAAAAAATTTAGAAGTGGGAAAGCGCACAAATAATATAAAACTGAGAAAAAAAATCTAAAACTATAAAAGAAAATTTAAAAAAGGTTATTCTACAGTGCTGTTGGAGAAGTTTATGGATCACCACTTCAGAAATAGGAGACTCAGGCCTGTCCTAACAATTTAGAAAATAACAGCATGCAGTTAGGAAAAGGGACAGGTCAGTCTCTCTCCTCACAAAAATTTGCCCATCGATATGCAGCTAAAGAAGGAAAAGAAATATGTGAAACTCATAGGAGTTCCACCTGACTCTGAAGCCTTAAATGAAAGAAGTGGAAACACCCCCAATTCTCCCTGCTGAATCAAAGGTTCAAACAGAAGTTAAAAAAGGGAAAGAAGACTCGGTACCCATAGCTCAGTGAGTAGGTGCCAGCCACATACACTGAGGCTGGTGAGTTCGAGTCCAGCCCAGGGCCTGTTAAACAACAATGATAACTGCAACCAAAAAATAGCCGGGTGTTATAGTGGGTGCCTGTAGTCCCAGCTACTCAGGAAGCTGAGGCAAGAGAATCGCTTGAGCCCAAAGGTTCGAGGTTGCTGTGAGCTGTGACGCCATAGCACTCTACTGAGGGCGACATAGTGAGACTTTGTCTCAAAAAAAAAAAAAAAAAAAAGGGAAGAAACTACAAGCAAATTGGAAAAGGAAATTTGTAAGAAATCACATCAAATTCTATACATCTCTTCCAAATCAACTCCAGAGACCCTCTGCCGTCAACAGTAAAGACTTCTCATAATGGGAGTATGGTCCAGAGGGTTACTTATGGTACTTATTAAAAATCATCATTATGTGACATATACCACCTTTGGGGTTAGTTATATCTGTTCATTGTGCCAGAGCTTGGCATTTTTATGTCCCTTTCAACAAGTGTTCAAACTTTGATTGTGATTCTGACCTGGATAGTACCTTAAGTGATGCCCCTTCACAGAGCTTCTGCAACAATGAGTAAACTAACTGAAAGAGAATGCTATAATTAACATATTTGCTACATTGTGTATGGATTTTTTTAAGTGATGTAAACAAATAATTTAAGTGTTAATTCCTTATATTTGAGAAGAAAACACTCAAATCCTTAACTATTATATTTTTCTATGTACTTTTTAATGAACTTAATTTTTCACTATGTGGTAAAGGTAAGAAACTTGGTTTAAATACATACATTGGGGATTTTGTCAAGGTACCTATGTTTGTCTCTGTAATTATATACATGATTTAAATTTTGTCTCAAGCATATGAAGTAACTAATTTTCAAATTTAAAATAAAACTGTAGCTGGGTGCCCATAGCTCAGTGGTTAGGGTGCCAGCCACATGCTCCAGGAGTAGTGGGTTCGAACCCAGCCTGGCCATGCTAAACAAAAGAAACAAACAAAATAGCCAGTTGTTGTGGCGGATGCCAGCTACTAGGGAGGCTGAGGCTAGAGAATCACTTGAGCCCAAGAATTTGAGGTTGCTGTGAGCTATGATTTCACAGCACTCTACTGAGGGCGACAAAGTGAGACTCTCTCTCAATAAAAAAATAATAATAAAGTAAAACTGCAATAATTAAAAAAAAATTTAAAAAGGCTATTCTGATTTGACCTATTTAAATAATATTGCATGCTTGACAGAGGTAAGAAAAAGTTTTCACAAATCCTGAATCACTGGCTAAAAGCTAATTATAACACAAAGTCTCTACTGAGACTAGTATCAAGACTAAACTGCAAAAATCTCACGCCTGACAAAACTTTAATCAAAAGCAGCCTGAAGCAAAACAATGCTGGCAATCAGACCTAGGTTTAAGCCCCACAGACCACCAGATTGGATTTGGAGGAATAAGTCAGCACACTCACCTGAACGTGACTTCTGGCACAAGACATTTTACTCCATTGTGGAAAGGCCGGGTGAGAGAAATGGTCTGGCTGACCTGATCTACTGCTGACACTCTTCCCTGATAGACACCCAAGCTATCTCCACAGTTGATGGACACAATACTGCCAAGCCAATCCGTAGCCATTTTTCAGATGTGAGACCACTGTGAAGACAAGTACTTTGAGGAACAGACAAACCTTTAATTAAATTCAACAAATATTATATCAAGCTTTGTACCAAGTTAATAAGACAGACTGTCAGGGCAGGGTACAGTGGCTCATGCCTGTAATCTCAGCACTCTGGGAGGCCGAGGCAGGTGGACTGCCTGAGCTCACAAGTTTAAGACCGACCTGAGCCAGAGCAAGAACTCGTCCTCTAAAAATAGCCAGGAGTTGTTGTGGGTGCCAGTAGTCCCAGCTACTTGGGAGGCTGAGGCAAGAGAACTGCTTAAGCCCAAGAGCTTGAGGTTGCTGTGAGCTGTGACACCACTGCACTCTACCAAGGGTGACAAAATGAGACTCTGTCTCAAAAAAAAAAAAAAAAAAAAACCATACTGTCAGATCTTTATCTGAAGTAATAAGCCACCAACAAAAGGACAAACTAAAACTTTTTCAGTAAGATTATGAATATTAGTGAATAAGAAATGTTATTTAATACATATGTAGTATAAAGATCTTGTAATTGCTTTAAAACACAGGGATAAATATTCACAAATCACACAAACTATAAACAGTTTTTATCGTATTTTAATAAATCTGCCATCAAAATGCATTCATAGGCTTGGCGCCTGTGGCTCAAGCAGCTAAGGTGCCAGCCACATACACCTGAGTCGGTGGGTTCGAATTCAGCCTGGGCCTGCCAAACAATGATGGCTGCAACCAAAAAATAGCCAGGCATTGTAGCGGGCGCCTGTAGTCCCAGCTACTTGGGAGGCAGAGGCAGGAGAATCACTTGAGCCCAGGAGTTGGAGGTTGCTGTGAGCTGTGATGCCACAGCACTCTATCCAGGGTGACAGCTTGAGGCTCTGTCTCAAAAAAATAAATAAATAAATAAAATGCTTTCATAAAGTATATGTTGCCAAGAAATAATGTATTTTTTAAAATACTGGTAATGCCAGAGGAGCTCATACCAGACTAACACTTTTGCTGATGATAATGATAAATTCTGTTAATCAGGCCCAGGCAAGGCCCTGATTATTACTCACCGCCCCTGGTATATAGGGGCCAGCACACTAACAGCTGAACTATAGGAGCAGATAATGATAAATTCTGATAAAAATTTCTTTTAAAAAGCCAGTTGAACAGAACCCTACATCTAACAACTACAGAATATGTATTCTTTCCAAGTCTATGTGGAATGTTCACCAACATGTGCTGGGCCTCAAAAAAGTATGAATAAATTTCAAGGACTGAAATTATATAAATAAATTAATCCTCTGCCCACAATAGAATTAAATTTGAAATAGATAATAGGTATTTATATTATTGCCAAATAACATATGGGTCAAAGAAGAAATCAGAAGGAAAGTTAGAAAAATAGTTCAAATTCAATGACAAGACAAAAACACAACATACCAACATTTATAGCATGTGCTTAATGTAGTCTGCTAAGGAGAAATTTATAGCTTGAAATGCTTATACGTGTATTAGAAAAGAAAGTTGTTTTTTGGGGGGTGGACAGTCTCACTATGTTGCCCTTGTTAGAGTGTTGTGGCGTAACAGCTCACAGCAACCTCAAACTCTTGGGCTTAAGTAATTCTCTTGCCTCAGCCTCCTAAGCAGCTGGGACTAAAGGCACCTGCCACAACGCCCAGCTATTTTTTGTTGTAGTTGTCCTTGTTGTTTAGCTGGCCTGGGCCGGTTTCAAACCCACCAGCCTTGGTGAATGTATCTGGTGACATAACCACTGTGCTACAGGCACCAAGGCAGAAAAGAAAGTTTTAAAACCAATGATCTAAGATTCCATCTTAAGAATTAGGAAAAAAAAAGAAAAAAAAGTAGCAAATTAACCCAAAGTTAACAGAAAGGAAATGGAGCAGAAATCAATAAAATCAGTAAGAAAAATATAGCTTTTTCTTTATTATGTTAGCTTTTTTTTTTTTTTTTTTTTTTGAGACAGAGCCTCAAGCTGTCCCCCTGGGTAGAGTGCCATGGCATCACAGCTCACAACAACTTCCAACTCCTGGGCTCAAACGATTCTCCTGCCTCCGCTTCCCAAGTAGCTGGGACTACAGGTGCCTGCCACAATGCCCAGCTATTTTTTGGTTGCAGCCATTAATGTTTGGCGGGCCTGGGCTGGATTCAAACCCGCCAGGTCAGATGTATGTGGCTGGATCCTTAGCTGCTTGAGCCACAGGCGCCAAGCCTCAAAATGTTAGGTTTTAAAAAAATATTAATAAGGCTGATAAACTGCTCACTAGGTTAATCAAGAAAAAAAGGTAAAAAATATTACCAATATCAGGAATGAAGGAAGAAACATTACAGACACCAAAAAGATAATTTTATGCTGGTAAATTTGACAACTTATGATAAAATGAGAAAATACTTTGAAATACAAAAGTTACCAAAACTGGTAAGTATACAAGAAATAGAAAATCAGGTGCTCGCTTCAGCAGCACATATACTAAAATTGGAACAATACAGAGAAGATTAGCATGGCCCCTGAGCAAGGATGACACGCAAATTCGTGAAGCGTTCCATATTTTTAACGCTTAGAGATCTAAAAATAGATCTGCCATTCAATCCTGTAATTCCTCTGCTGGACATATACCCAGAAGACCAAAAATCACATCACAACAAAGATATTTGTACCAGAATGTTTATTGAAGCCCTATTCATAATTGCTAAGTCATGGAAAAAGCCCAAGTGCCCATCGATCCACGAATGGATTAATAAATTGTGGTATATGTACACCATGGAATATTATGCAGCCTTAAAGAAAGATGGAGACTTTACCTCT
>CAUYPK010051846.1:0-79073 GCA_963574355.1 Loris lydekkerianus | reverse complement strand
GGTATATGTATACCAGGGAATACTATTCAGCTATTAAAAACAATGGAGACTTTACATCCTTCATATTAACCTGGATGGAAGTGGAAGACATTATTCTTAGTAAAGCATCACAAGAATGGAGAAGCATGAATCCTATGTACTCAATTTTGATATGAGGGCAATTAATGACAATTAAGGTCAATGGGGGGGGACGAAAAGCAGAGAGAGGGAAGGAGGGAGTGGGGTGGGGCCTTGGTGTGTTCCAAACCTTCTGGGGGCAAGACATGATTGCAGGAAGGACTTTACCTAACAAATGCAATCAGTGTAACCTGGCTTATTGTACCCTCAATGAATCCCCGACAATAAAAAAATAAAAAGTAAAATAATAATAATAATAATAATTATTATTATTTTAAAAAAAAAAAGAATTGTGGTACCCAACCTCTATCAAGTCTTTACCTAGGTCCAGGGAGTTATTAAAAATTCATTGAGAAGGCCGATCACATCTGTAATCTTAGCACTCTGGGAGGCTGACACAGGTGGATTGCCTAAGCTCACGGGTTCCCAACCAGCCTGATCAAGAGCAAGACTCCATCTCTAAAAATAGCTAGGCATTGTAGCAAGCACCTGTAATCCCAGATACTCAGGAGGCTGAGGCAAGAGGATCAATTAAGCCCAAGAGTTTGAGGTTGCTGTGAGCTGTGATGCCATAGCACTCTACCGAGGATGACAAAGTGAGACTCTATCTCCAAAGGAAAAAGAAATCCATTGTGCACCTCAGATTGAATGAGGTGTCTTATATACAGGTCTTTTTGAAGGTATGTTTAATCTGTTTTGATTACTGAATAAATATTCAAGTTAAAAGCACTACTAGATACCAAATACTAGGGACTGAATGTGTGTCCTCCAAAATTCATGGGGCCCCAAAGTCATGGTATTTAGAAATGGGGCCTTTGGGAGGTAGTAAGGGTTAGATGGGTCCATGAGAGAAGGGCCCTGGTCTTAGGAGATTAATGCCTTTGGAAGAAATACCAGAGAGTTTGCCTGTGTGTCCTCTCTCTTCTCTCTTTCTCTCTCTCCCTCTCCATATACATATGAGAACACAGAGATCATTGCCATCTGCAAGCCAGGAAGTGGGCCTTCACCAGAACCCAACCATGCCGACACCCTGATCTCAGACTTACAGCCTCTAGAACTACAAGAAAATAAATTTCTGGTGTTTAAGCACCCAGTCTATGGTATATTTTACAGCTCTTAGGGACAACAGGAAAGTCAAATAAGAATTTTAAAGTTGTAACTTATCCCTATATCTGATTTTATATAATTGACTGTTGTATTGTCTTATATGAGATGTAAATAATTTAGAAAGTTTTGTGTAGCATTCTAGTAAATAACTATTTGTTAAATACTAATCTGGATTCATAAAAGAAAAAATGCCAATACAAGAAAGTTAGGAAAAGAACACATTTGTATCTTAAGAAATGTTTTCCATAAAACTATCCTGGTCTTCAAGTTTCTGTGCTGTGAGAGTTGAAAGTACTTATCAAATACTATTTTCTCTTATTTTTTTGTCAGGTCATAGGAAATTTAATTCTTAAAGCTCTACTATAACGTAAAACTCATCTGGGTAAGACTGACTCAGACTTCCATAAGATCCAAAGAGCCTTGAATACCTTCTAAAAATCTTTTAGATCAATTTTCTTTGGAGTGAAGAGATTGTATCAGAAGTAAAATTAATTTGATCCTCAAAAAATTTAAATGTATTCCATCACCTAAGCAGCATATCTAGATTTGGCAAGATGCCTCCTCATCTTGCTGAAGATTGGGTCCACAGAGATAAAATAAAAATGATTCATTCAGGAGCCTGCAGAGAGGAACCACCACCGTAAATAGATGTCCACCTCCAGCAGCTGGGTTGGTATGTGAATGTTAGGAATAAAGTCATTTCTGTCCTCTCATCTGGATAATACCAGCCTTGTCCAAGGATCAGCCTTGCACTTGCCTGGGAAATATGCCTCAAACACCATCTTCATTCTGTGAAAAAAAAAAAGGTGTCCCTGTACTTTTTACCCTCTGGTCCTAGTTCTGCCTCTTGGTGTAGAACAAGTCTACCCCTTTCCTAAAAGACTCCAAGACTCTAGCAGTTCTGCAGGCCCCCATGAATCTGTGTCCCATGCTTACCTGACCCAAACATATTCCATTATGTCTAGATGCCTCTTAAAGGGAGGATTTAGACCTATACATAAAGACCCCAGGAAGTCTGATCCCCACAGACTCCAACTGGGATTTACTCCTCCTTCATGCTTGAAATGCATTCCTATTAGTGCAGTTTGACATCATACCACCTTCTTCAGATAGTCACATCACACCACTAGTTCTTTATACGATGGTATAGAATAGGCCAATTAAATCTATTATTACTTTAAGAAACAAATGCCTCTGGAAGAGTTTGGCCCGAGGGAAAGCTGGTTGTGAATGGATTTCTCAGATCTATGTCCTCTAGGGGAAGTTGTCAGTTCTGTGCCAAGAACGTAGTCAAATTGAGGGAAGAATAGGGGGATTTTGCGAGATGTGGGGAAGCCAGGTCCATTGGGGACCGTCCAGTGCAGCACCAAGGGGAGGGGAGGGAGGCCACAAAAAGGAAGAGAGATGGCATCATCGAAGACAGAGTTTAACTAGTCTGTTGTCTTACCAGGTTTGAAATTGCCTGAGCCAGAAATTCTCCTCTTTTCTCTTTTCCTTCTGATGAGTTCCCTCGGAGCAGAAACTCAGGCTTCTCAGAGGAAGAAGGGATTGTTCCCATTGCTGTGTGCAGCAGTTTCAAGTTTTATATCTTTAGGCAGGTTCAAATCCACTCCATTAACCCTTAATCCCCTTTAAAAGTGGTCTTTTCTTCCCCTCAGTCGATGTAGTTGTGAAGAGCTGCATGACTCCTTAGCTGAGGAATACAGCCTGACGGGGGGACCTCAGCACGCTCGAACCCCTGCCTTCCCATCTCCTACAGGGACGCCTACAAAGACAAGGTGCAGTGAGGTGGGTGGCTTTGCTGCAGCCTGGCAACTGGCTACAGAACCATCACAAGAGGGAGGGACGGAAACCAGTACATTGTGAGCCCCTCCCGGGGCAGGCTGGGTGCTTTCTCTCACATTTTCCTTGCGTAATGCTCACTGTGTGTGTGAGCTCACACAGCTCAGGGGTGCATGGATGTGACTGGAACATCTTTACGCCCCTCCTATGTCCACCTTACTACACAGCCCCTTATGAATTGCATCTGCAGTCATTTCTTTCACTTCATTCTCCATTTGTTAAACTTTTTTTTTTTTTTTTTTTTTTTTTTTGAGTGGTGTCACAGCTCACAGCAACCTCAGACTCTTGGGTTCAAGTGATTCTCTTGCCTCAGCCTCCCGAGTAGCTGGGATCACAGGCACCTGCCACAACGCCCGGTCATTTTTTTGGTTGCAGTTGTTGTCTAGCAAGTCTGGGCCGAGCTCAAACCCACCACCTTCAGTGTATGTGGCGGGCACCCTACTCACTGAGCTACGGCCGCCAAGCCTCAGTTTATGAAATGTTAATGCCACTTGATGCAAACCATAGACACAACTATATAATCCTGTAGCAATGGGAAATAAAGAGGTGATGTTAGGAAAAGGCTCCAGTTCCACTTTCAGTCTGTGAAGCACAATCACAAATGGTAACATAGCCTGCAAATAACGGTTGGCTTCTGCAAACTAAAAAAGCCACCATTGAGGGAGCAGCAGGAGGGAATCAAGACTAATACATCATGTCCAGAAGCATCTTCCTCATGTGGGCGGAGTCGGTAACATGTTGCAGAATCTGTGATGTCAAGTAAACACAAACACACACCTGTGCACACACAGACATACACATTCACAAATACATCTCTGGGGTGTTGCCTCCTAATTTCATTTCATTTTGATACATAGAAAAGATGCAACTTAGCCACATTGGCTTGGGCAGGTGAAGCCTGGATGTTGGTAATGTGGGTGGAGAAATACAAAGAGCTGAAGTGAGATTCTGGGATCTACAGATTGGGGGATGCTTCCATCCCTGGATGAAAACATGGCTGACAGCCTTCCCCCAGGACAACTTGGAAAATACTGGGTGATGCCTCAGACTGGTTAGCATCTATGCAAGAGTGACCAGTTGGTTCCAAACACTCACAAGAAAAAAAAAAAAATTAGCAATACCCTTGACTCTTACATGATAATTTAAATAAATATCTACACAATAATTTATGTGATAATTTAAATGATTGTGTAAAACAATCATTTATGTAATGCTTTAAATAATTGGTTAAATAATAACATCTTCTAAATACCTGAAAAAGAAGAGCTAAGACAAGGCAAGTTTATAGGCAAGTTTACCCACTATGAGGACAAATATTGTTTACCTTACATGAATTGTCTCAAAGAACATAAAAAGACAAAACTCTGTCATATTGTATAGAAACAAGATACTGTAAAACCCTAGAATTAAAGGCCATATTCATTTATAAATAGTGGTACAACAATTCCAGGCAAAATACAAGAAAAATAAAATGTATAAATATCACTATTAAACAAAAAAAGATGACAATCAAATTTAATTCATCAATTTATCCTAGTAATGCAAGAATAGTCTGATAGCAGAAAACAAAGTAATATAACAATATTAGACTGAAAAGTGAAAAGATCAAAGAGCATAACATTTACACCTTTTCATGAAAAATAAAACCCTTTACAAATTAGGGTTAAAAGAACATATCCTAACCTAATATCAAGTACATAGTGAAAGTATATTTGTTTCCTTGGGCTGCTGTGCCAAATTACCACAAACTGGGTGGCTTAAAACAACAAAAATAAGTTGTCTCACTGTTCCAAAGGGTAGAAGTTCAAGTTGGCAGGGCAGGTCTTTCTCTCGAGTCTCTGGAAGAGGCTCCTTCCTGGCCTCCTCCTGGCTACTGGTAGTTGCCATTAAACCTTGTCATTCCCTGGCTCATAGATATATCAGTCCGGTCTCTGCCTCCGTAGTCAATGACATTCTGTCTTGTGTGTGTGTGTTTATGTGACCAAATTTCCCCCTTCTAAGGACACCAGTCGTTGGATTATCACCTGCCCTAATTCGCTATCACCTAATCTTAATTTGATTACACCTGCAAAGATCCAAATAGGATCACATTCACAGGGCATGAGAATTGAGAAAGTGAAACTTAAGACTTCAGCATATCTTTGAGGGGAACATAATTCAACCCAAAAGAAAAAAACCTATAGCAAACATCATATTTAGGAGTAAAATATTAGAAACATTTCCATTAAAGTCATTATCACTCATGTTATTCAACATTGTCTGTAGGGTCTAGCTGATATAATAAAGAGTTCTTAAAAAAGAACCTTAAAAGAAATAAAAGGTAGGCTGGGCACAGTGGCTCAGGCCTATAATCCTAGTACTCCAGGAGGCCAAGGCAGGTGGATTGCCTGAGCTCACAGTCCAAGCAAGAGCAAGACCCTGTCTCTAAAAAAAAAAAAATAGTTGGGCATGTGTCAGGCACCTGTAGTCCCAGCTACTTGTGAGGCTGAGGCAAGTGAATCGCTTGAGCCCCAGAGTTTGAGGTTGCTGTGAGCTATGACACGACGGCACTCTACCGAGGGTGACAAAATAAAACTGTCTCAAAAAGAAAAAACAAGAATAAGAACTGAAAAAAGATACAGAAAACTGTCTTTGTTCGTAGATGTTAAGGTTGTTCACATTGAGAATAAAACAGAATCTATATGTACTCCAGTCTATCTAATAAGAAATTCAACAAGATGTTGAATACAGAATCAACATAGAGAAATCAATAGCCTTATGACATATATGCAAATAGCAAATTGGAAAGTATTCATCCAAAAAAATGGATACCTTATAAAGCAGCTGTAAAAATTATGAGATTCTTGCAAGGTGGAGAGGAGAAATCTGACAAAATATGTAGAAAACCTACTGAAAAAAAATCATGATGTATTATTAGCAAACACAAAATTCCTAATTAAATAGAGAGATATATATCATGCTTTTTAATGGGAAGATTCAATATCTTAAAGTTGTCAATACAACCCAACACAATTTAGTCAAATTCACAATAGGTTTTTCCATAGAATTTGACAAATTGATCCTAAAATTCATAAGAAAATACAAAGGACAAGCAGAGTAAGATTGAAGGAAATTGTTGGGAAATTTTACCCTATCAAATATCAGAGTTACAAAATTATAGTAATTAAAACAGTATTAGCACAGAGAAAGAAAAGTAGACTGTCCAAATAAAATGGTGCAGAAACAGACCCTGATACATGACAGGCACAGTTTTACCAAACAATGAAGAGACAGCTAACTAATCACCAGGAGTTAGGACAATTATTCGCCCAAAGGACACCTTATGTCATTCACGAAAATTAACCACAGATGGATTAAAAACCTACATGTGAAAAAAAAAAACTTGAAAGCTTTCAGAAGAAAATGAAACATTGTGTCTTTAAGACATAGAAGCACACAAGACATACAAAATAATCCATAAAGGAAAATATTACTACATTTTCATTAAGATGTAAAATCATTCAACGAATGGCAAAATAAAATGAATAAAAATAAGCTGTACACTGGAAGAAGATATCTGTGACCCAAATAATCAGCAAGGGCTTAGTATACAGAATAAAGAATTCTTAAATATCAATAGGTAACAGACAACATGTGTATTTTAAAACCTAGAATAAGTTAAAGCAATGGAAAAATCTACAGTAGTTAAAATGAATCAACTAGATAGAGCTCTGTTGATCAACATTGATAAATCTCAAAAACATAGTGTTGGGTGAAAAGAGCAGGTTGCTGTGTAATACTCACAGCATGTAATTTTAAAACAGGTAAGATAACAATATATATTGTTTATGGATACACATTTACGATATAGAAACATGCATTAAAATTGTAATCATCATACTGAAGATCATGGCTAGCGCTAGTGGGAAGTTTTCTAATGCATCTAATATATTTTGTTTCTTTAAAAACCCTTATTTGTCTAAAATTCCATACACACATTTGTCTCTATATACACATAGATATTTGAAAGGACATAAGAGTCAGACAGGGAGAGGCTTTGGGGTGAGTTTTGCCTTCCTTACAGCTGTTATGTCTTCCTTGGAACTTATTCAGAAGTATAGCATAGACAAAGTTAAAAATACATCATCAAGTTTAAATTATCCGGGCAGTGTCTGTGGCTCAGTGAGTAGGGCGCCAGCCTCAGATACCAAGGGTGGTGGGTTCAAACCTGACCCCAGCCAAACTGCAACAAAAAAATAACTGGGCATTGTGGTGGGCACCTGTAGTCCCAGCTACTCGGAGGCTGAGACAAGAGAATCACCTAAGCCCAAGAGCTGGAGCTTGCTATGAGCTGTGACACCACGACACTCTACTGAGGATGACAGTGAGATGCTCTCTCTAAAAAAAAAAAAAAAAAAAAATTTGAATTATCCCATCAGATTGGCAGTAAGTTGAAAGATCAGCAATATCTAGGTTTGTACTCTATTATTTATAATATAAACGGATGCACATTTTCTAAAAAGCAATCTGGTAATATTGCTTAACATGAAATTTTTAAATGTATAAACTCTTTGATCTATTCATTTCAATTCTAGATATTTGTCATAAAATATAAAAAGAAGTGCAAAGAGGTGCACATGTGACAATGTTTGCTCCAGGATTGTCTATTAAAAAAGAGTTTTTAATTACAAGGGTTTCAGAATTAAGTGCTTAAAATGGTTTCCTTCTAGTTACAAAAATACAGTAAATCCATACAGTGAAATGCGGTGCAGCCATTGAACCTGTGACCACCTACTGACTTGGTAAAATGTTCATAACGTACATATTATATTGTGGAAAAAGTTTAGGAAGTGGTCACCACAATATTGTACTCACCAAGTTTCTTCTGTTAAGGAAGAAGAACTGACTCTGGCTAGAAGCAGAAAGATAAAAGAAGGAAAAGGAGAAAAGGCAAGCGAGGTGACGGATGTATGAGACACTGTGCTATTTCTTGAAAGTGGCGAAAAAATAAGACAACTAAAGAACAAGGAAAGGGCAGAAAACAGTGTTGCTTCAGAAACCTCAGCAGAAGAAAAAGATCTCCACATTTTTGAGGGAAACTGGTCTAGATTGGATCAGCTGTGTACACAAAACCAATCAGCTTTGGCTCCACAAATAACACAAACGTGGTTCTGAAATTCCACCCAGCTTGGATTTTTGAGATGTTCCCAAAGTAAGAAAAACTAGTATGATCCCGTTTTGGCATGTAACACACATGTTACATATGTGTGCATGTGAGTATGTATCTCTCAATGGCAGAGTTGTGAAGGATGCTCATTTTCTTTTATACTTTTATATTTGTCCCTTTTTTGATGAACATACATTACTTTTATAATTTTCTAAAAAGAGGGAAACCCTGTCACTTTGGAATATGCTAAGGTAATTTATAAGGCCCCAGACAGAATGGATGGCCAGAGTGTGCAAAGCTTTCATCAAAGTTTACTCCTCAAAAGGAGACCACAAGCTCCACTTCCACCCCCCATCACCCACCCAAATTTGTTCCCTGATATAAGAAGAAAAAAGAGGTGACTCTCCTATAGGGTACCCAGCAAAAGGATGGTAGACCCAAATTCTCCCAATAGAAGAAAACAGTATTCAGCTGTCAATTCTGAAATCATCACCTGGTAATTTAATGTTTTTGCAAAACTTAGAATCTTAACTGAGTCTGTGTCATTCTCTGCTAAACTGATTTATAGAGGACGGATTTTGAATGCTATTTCCTCTCTTTCTTTTCCATATAGGCACAGATTGCAATGGAAAATAAAAATACAGATATTCTTTTAAAATATTTTAAGCACCTTTTTGTCCCCTCCTTTACCTGTTCTGAGCATTTTCTCATTCATCTCATGAAAGGATATTCATTTGACAAACTAATATCTCCATGAGACAGACTCAGGCTTTGGCACCAGAATGCCCTTGAAATCTTGACTTTGCTTTTACCATTTGTTTTTGTTGTTTTTTTTTTTAATCTTTTTTAAAATTAAATCATAGCTGTGTACATTAATGAATCATGGGGCACCATGCACTGGTTTTATATATAATTTGAAATATTTTTATCAAACTGGTTAACATACCCTTCCTGGCATCTTCTTAGTTATTGTGTTGAGACATTTATATTCTACATTTAGTAAGTTTCATATGTACCCTTGTAAGATGCACCGCAGGTGTGGTCCCACCATTTACCCTCCCTCCACCTAACCTCCTCCCTGCCCTCCCCTGCCTTTCCCCTTACCCCATATTCTTAGGTTATAATTGGGTTATAGCTTTCATATGAAATTAGTTTCATAGTAGGGCTGAGTCCATTGGATACTTTTTCTTACATTCTTGAGATACTTTGCTAAAAAAAATATGTTCCAGCTCCATCCATGTAAACATGAAAGAGGTAAAGTCTCCATCTTTCTTTAAGGCTGCATAATATTCCATGGTGTACATGTACCACAATTTATTAATCCATTCGTGGGCTGAAGGGTACTTGGGCTTCTTCCATGACTTAGCGATTATGAATTGGGCTGCAATAAACATTCTGGTACAAATATCTTTGTTATAATGTGATTTTTGGACTTCTGAATATATACCTAGTAGAGGAATTGTAGGATCAAATCGCAGATCTATTTTTAGATTTTAGTGTTCTGCAAACATCTTTCCAAAAGGAACGTATTAGTTTGCATTCCCACCAGCAGTGTAGCAGTGTTCCCTTTTCTCCAACATCCATGCCAATGCTTTTACCATTTGTATGTCTGAAAGAAGTCGTATGACTGTTATGAGCCTGTATTTCCCAATCTGTAAAATGTGAACAGCAACCCACACCTCACAGGGTTATTGTGAAAAAGTAGCAGAGGCAGATGGGGATCAGAGCTTTCATCTCATATACTCATAAATTATAGTTAACATGTGTCCCTTTTGCCCTCTAGATTATGAGCAAATTAAGGAAAGAAATTATAGGTTCTTCATCTTTGTATCCGCAAAGTCTAGCACAGTGGTAAATAGGAGGAAGCAGACATAGAAATAAAGACAGCCAATTGCTGAACTGTGCCAGCCACTGTAATAAGCAACTATTTTCATCAAGTCCTTTATTTGTCTACCTCCCCAACTGCACCCTAACTGTGTTTTAGACATCTTTATGCCCTCAGTGCCTACAGCGATAGCAGGCACACAGGGAAACTCCCATAGTTAGTTATAGAATTAACAGCAGCAGCCAGCCAGCCATGCTCCCTTATGTTTAATCAACATCTGTTCTTCTCAGTAAGGCAGTGAGAAGTCAAATGTTAATGTTGAGCCATTGAAAAAACTGGAGCAAGATGCTATTAACTGGCTCGTGCATACTCAAGTCAGTGGTAAAATGTCATTCCATCTATGTATCCAGTCCTTACTCAATTTCCAACAAAGTGAAGAAAGAATAGAAAGTTGCTGGGGTGAGATGAGGTGTGAACGGAAATCTCCCATTGCCTGGGGCAAGCCAAGGATAAGAGAGGCTGTTTGCAAACCACGTAAAGCATCTTCATGACACCGATAAGACCTTCCAAAATGAAGGTCAGCAATTACATATTTGATGCAATCTCATATTTGATCTAAAAGCCAAGCAGTGAATTTCTCTTTTGGGGAAAACTCCCAAGGAGTATATGGTGAGCACCACCCATTGGGGCCTTCCAAACATGTCAGTTTTCAAAGGCACCTTCAGCACCCAAAGGGTCCTTGGTGAGCCCTGGAACATGGGGAGCACTTTTGCTTTCTTCTCAGGAATAACCAACAGAAAAGAATTGCTTTACTTCTCAGCTGTGCCTGCTTCTGTTATTTCCCAAAGGGGTTTTGTCAGAATGCAGGTCACATGTTATTCCAGGGCTGGGACCACTTTTCTTCTTACTAGTGACAAAAACAAAATAACAACAACAAGATCGAAGAAAGTGATCAAAATCTTTTTGGTTTGTACTGTGGTTTGAACAAGTCCCCAAATAAGCATTGGGAAAACTTAATCCCCAATGCAACAGTCTCAGGAGGTGGGGCCTAATGAGAGGTGATTAGGTCCTCATGAGTGGATGAATGCTGTTATCAAGAGAGTGACTTCTTTATAAAAGGGTGAATTTGGTCCTCTCTCTCTTCCTCTCTTTGCTCTTCCACCTTCTGCTTTCCTCATTCTACATGGGATGAGGCAGCAAGAAGGCCCTCACCAGAGGCCAGCCCCTTGATCTTGGGCTTCCAAACCTCCAGAATCATGAGGTGATAAATTTCCTTTCTTATAAATCATTCAGTCTCAGGTATTCTGTTATAGCAGCACAAATAGACTAAGACAGTTTGTTTTGTGGAAAAGAAACTCATTTGCTAAGAAAACAAAGGAAAGTGGATCAAATTAAGTATTGCTAATGAAATTCAAGGCCAAGAGCTCCAGCAGGTGCGACTCCTGTGGAACAATCAGCATCACACTAATCAGGACAGTATCTCTTTGTCACTGGCCAAACCCTAACCCTGGCAGCTCCTTCACAGATCTGTGCCAGTATTGCAGTGTATGCAGGTGACCCTGTGTCACCTGTCCTTACAACTGTAAAGACAACCCAAAATAAGGGCAAACACTAAATCCCAGACCAGCCATGGGATCTTCCCATGATTCTGGAGAATTCTGCACTGTAGTCAGGATGTGCCACAGGCCAGGATGACATGCTAGGGCTGAGACCAGGATGAGACAAGATTTTGGCTTCAGGCACAAACTTTAAGGGGGCACCCCCAAAACTCAATCATCAAGCTAAATGGTACTCTAATGCAATATTTTTAAAAATCAAAAGGAATACAAAAC
Source organism: Loris lydekkerianus (assembly GCA_963574355.1). Taxonomy (NCBI): domain Eukaryota; kingdom Metazoa; phylum Chordata; class Mammalia; order Primates; family Lorisidae; genus Loris; species Loris lydekkerianus. The sequence continues at coordinate 67,204 of CAUYPK010051846.1, read as the reverse complement.
AATTGATGATGAACAAAACACCAACATTTTGAATATAGACAGGATCGATATTATTGATTTTTCCTTTTGCCTCTGGTACCAATACAGCTCAATGCAGCACCATTACTGATACTGTTTTCGTTTGAAATATTGGCATTTTGTGCATCATAAATTATTTTTTAGTTAATTTGGGGCTTTGTAAATACTGCCTTCAAATGTCATTTCTCTTGATATCTGAGATCTGGGATGCCCAAAACTCTCCTCACACCCCTCCTCTTCTTCTCATTTACCTTTCTTTTAGACTCTGATCTGTCCTTTGCTGTGTCTGTGTGGAGGGAAAGGACCCAGAGGCTGGCATCTCTGGATGGCCATGCCTCCTTCCTCACAAGCCCTCCTGCTGCTCCTGGGGCTCAGAGCTTCCTATTTTCTGGGCTTGCATCACAAGCCAGCCCTCTTGGGCTCTGATCCCATCATCCCTGGACCCTCCCAGCCTGTGACCCCACATTACCTTTAGCAGGAGGCCCTGAGGGCTCCTGTGCCAGCTGGTTTTTTCCTCTTCTGGAGGAATTGATTCCCTGTGATCCCCTGAGCTGTAACCTCATCAGTCTGCACTAACTTGACACTCCCATTTGTCTGAAACAGAAGTCGTTTGTCTTCCAAAGCTCAGGGCTGGGGTTGCCATGAATCCAGCCCTTTGGCCGCCTCTTGGAGGACTGTGACCACTCCATCAGCAGCTTCCGCCTCACCTCCAAGAGATTCCATAAACCAGCAGGGGAGGAGGAAAATCCTGAGCAGAGAGGGAATGAGCACAGCAGGCAAAGAGGGGACTAGGGGTGTCCGGGCCTCTGTTCTTGCTGAGGGCACCTCTCCACCTGCTGGAGTCCACACACACAGGCTGGCCCCAGAGCCAGCAAGGAGCTCTGCATGGGACATCCATGACTAGCACTGACTAGCACTTGCCTCAAAGCTGGCAAGCCCCACAGGAGGTACAGCTGTCAAGCAAGGACACTGGACCTCAAGTGACTGACCTCTTTCTCACAGCACATAGTATTGTCATTGGAAGCCTCACGACACTGTGCTGCAGTTCAGTGAGTACCAAGGAGTCCAAGCGAGGTGCAAGGAGAACTGGGGCCAAGTCCAAGTCTGCCCATTAGTAGCTGAGTGGACTTGGGCACTCTGTGCCTCAGCAGCTTGACCCCCATGATGGAATAATAACTCCCCTGCTACTTCAGAGGACAGCTAAGGCAGTAAAAGGAGTTCGCTGTTATGTGAATGTTTGAAAACTACTGCACCAAACAAATGTGACATGTTATTTTGACAGTTACCTAACTAAAAGTAATTACTAGGCTTTTTTACATGAAGCACTAAGAAAAGAGATTGTCCCCTTACAATACATGACACAAGGGGTCCATTGTCTCAGCACAGGACCAGGCTGTGGCAGTGGAGAAGCACAACAGTGTGAGGACCCAGCCTCTTGTATCTTATACCCCGTTGCTTGCTGGGACCACACACCAGGGCTGAGCAGGGCTGAGCTCAGCCACATGGCAGGAGAAGCACCATGGTCCGGCCTTCCACAGAGGAGCCCCCAGGTGATGTGCCGGGATGAACAGGAGAGCGTGCAACGGCTCTCCTGCAGGGACAACAGGAAGCCCGGTGGGTACTGGCTGCATGGAGCAGAAGGTGACCGAAATGTTCCCATGTGACAGGACCAGGCATGTGACAACATAAAAATCGGTAGCAAGGTGACCAAGTGTCGAACATCAGGTTCTCCTTTTGTGGCTACCCAGCAATCGAATCCCCTGGCAGCACGTTTCCTTGTGCTTCTCAGTAGAAAGCAGAGCCTTCTCCCCACTACTGACCCTGAAGCAAGACAGATAACCTTTTTCCCAGACTGCCTTGCATCCAGGCCCAGGCAAGGAGCTGAGACTCATGTTCTGCACAATCAGGCCTTAGGACACACACAGAGAAAATGGCAAAACACCCTTTGGGCAGTGCAGCAGCAGCCACGGCAGCAGATTTGAATGTCTAGGGCCAGGGACATCCAGCGTCCTGGGCCCACGGCTGAGGTGGTACAAACAGAGGTGCCAGTGTCCAACAAAAGCAGTAAAAGCAGTTGCAGGGCCCTCAGCAGGCTGCTTTTTGGAATGTGCTTTAGATTGTAGTCCTAGCTGATGCCTAATCCCTTGTTCCTGCCTCATTTCCAAACCTGGTTCTATGGCCTTGTGTTATAGGCTAAATACTTGCCTACCCCAAGACTCATATGTTGAAGTGAAGCCACCCAGGGTGATAGCATTTGGATAGCATCTCTTAACTATTCACATCAGCAGCAATAGCTTCTTGAAAAAAGTCTGGATGATACAAGTCAAAGAAGCCTCACAGACCCACACCCTTGATCCCCCACCACTGGGTTGCCAACACAACTTTCCAGGGCCCTGAGGTCTGACTTAGGGCTGGATGCAAGAATCGTGCCCTATAAGTCACACAGGGCGAGGTGTGAGCCTCCCTGCAGGATTGGAGTAAAAGAACTAGCATTCAGTTCATGTCATAAGCTTAAAGTAAATGCACATTTTTGGTTTTATGTTTCAGTGATCTTTATCTTAATAAAATAACTCTATAAGGTTACTTTGACCGTAATCTGGATAACTTTTAAAAGTTAAAATGTATTCTTGGCACGCATGACCTTAGTGAATAAAAGAGGACTTGGCTTGCTAATTCAGAAGAGTTTCCAACCCCTAAGTTAGAAAAGTGCCAAAAACTTCTGGCCTCTGTAGGAACAGAAGGTTCAGAAGAAAGGGCCTGGCCCTGAGCCAGCTAACCCCTCAGAGCTGGGCCTGATTCCCACCCTAGTCATAGAGACACACTGTGGTTCAGGTACACAGGCTCTCTAACCCTGACCCGTGTGGACTAATGAAAATGGCAGGATTTATTTTTATTTTTTTTTATTTTTTGCAATATCAGCATCAAATTGAGAGTTTAAAGACCCAAAAGATGAGAGATCATTCTGAGAAGTGAGACAAACGGAAAATGGAGTCTCAGTTCTGTGTGGGTAATGTGGTCTTTATTCTACCTGGATGCAGGTGAGGTGAAATCAGGAAGGAATTCCACACGTGGGTTATGGTGGAAGGGAATTTAAAGAGTCTAAGGGGCAGGGATTGGTATATTCACTATTTCCTGGGTGGGACATGCACTTGATTCTTCCTGGACATTCCTGGATATTCAACCCTATCACAAATCAATGTATGGTCCCAAAATTCTGGAACCGGAGATAGTAGGGTGCTGATAAACATTTAACAACCAGCTCTCAAAGGAAAAAAATGAATGCAGGTATATGCATATATGCATACACAAAGACATTATACATTTACTGATATAAAGGATGTGTGACCCAATTTATAGAGAATAATAAAATACCCAATATTCTTACTGGAGATTTCCACACACACACTTAGTTGATTCCCAGAATACTTTCATTGATTTTTCCTGAAGACTTGTATCTTTCATTAAACTATAGTTGCCATTTAACCATGATCTGACAAGTAGCATCTCCATCTGCTGTTTGCCCAATTAATTTATCCTCACCACGTATATGACGAGATGTACTGATAAACTCACTGTTGTACAAATTATGTTCATTGAACCAAATCTTCTTTCAACTTCAGTACTGGTCTTGACAGACTTTTAAATTTAATCTGCATTATTAACATTTTCTCCTTTCCTTGCTTAAGTCTAGACAATCAACAAAACAATAAATCAAGCATCAATTAGTAGTATTTACCAACACTGTAGCATAAACACTCCCATCATGGCCAATATCAAGCGACCAACAACGTGAGCTTAACCAACCCCAGAGTTGGAAGAGATGCGTGGTAGGGCGCCATCACTTAGTATTTCCCCAACTCAGATGCACACAATGTAAAACATCTCAAAAGCATAAATAAAGGGTAGTAAAAATAAGCAGGAATGTGTTTGGAGTATCTGTTACTTTTGTTTTCAATAAATACATTTAATTGCACATTTATATAATTTTAACAATGAGCGTATTCAACAAGCAGCTCAGACAATTTCTAAAAACTTGCAGCTGGAGAGCATCACCCCTAGTCCATGCAGACAAAATATTTGGAGACAGGAGGTGTGGGTGGTAGGGATTTGGATCCAGCAATCTCACCACCCAGCAAAGCCGTCTCGTTGGTGGCTGCGGATACAGTGTCTTAAAAGGGAAGAAGCCTGAATTTTAGTGTGGCATTGGCATGAAAGCTCTCCAACTTCTCACTGCCTATGTGGATTTGACCTATTTTCAGACCAAAAATGTACCAAAAAAAAGAAAGAAAGAAAAAGAAAAGAAAGAGGAAAAATGCTGATTTATTCTCCAGTTGCCAACTTTGGCTACTGGTTGCCTAGACCTCCTCATCCCTGCAGACACACCCTGGCTTTGACAGCAGCATTTCCCATAACTCTGCAGGTCCGGAAAGAATGACACAGCTGGGGACCATTTCCAAGACAATTAAGGCTAATGAGCTGACTCAGCAAAAGCAGCCCCATGGCAGGAAACAGCTCTGGGTAGAGGATAGTGTCGAAGATAGTGTGGAGGATAGTGTAGAGACCAATTAGCAAGTAAAATGGGAGAAGATCTGATTTACTGGCAAAAATTAAGACTGGCTGAACCAGGCCTTCACTTGAGCTGAATTAGAGGTTGTATGTCCAGTGAGGCTGCAGGGAACCTGGCACTTTTCTACACTGTGGGGTGGAATGTAAATTGGTATAGCCTCTGTGGGCAGCAATCTGACCTTGAATTTCACAGACTTAAAATGCACATTCCCTTTGACCCAGACACTCAAGGATATTCACTGGAGTGTTGTTGTTTGTATTACAAGTGACACTGAATTAGACAAGCACACTCAAAGTCTATTAATAGGTGGTTTGTTCCATTTATAAATGATGACAAATCTAGACAAATGTATGCTATAAAACCACTGGAAAGAATATGGTAGTTAGTTTGTTGGAACAATCTCAAAGATACACTGTTAAGTGAAAAAGGCAACGTGAAGAACACTGTAGTATGCAACCATGTGTATATTTTAAATATATAAGAGTATATACTTAAATGTGCATGAAGTATCTTGAAGGACAGGCAAAGAAATGTCACAGTTTGCCTCTGAAGACAACTGAGTCCAAGAGTGGGGACAGACATTCATAACAATACATTCCTTTATTTAATATGTATCAGGTTAATAGCTTTTTTAAAAATTAAAAAAAGTGTTTTTTTGGCTTTTTTCTTTTTTTTTTTTTTTTTATGACAACAGCAATGACACTGCCATCGTTATTAACCAAAGTCTTCAGTCTCTCTATTTTTTCTCCACTCCAGTTTGCCTGGAACTGTCCTGATTTTAGCACCAAAACAGCCAGATCCTGGGAAACCCTTTAGTCCAGGCAAACTAGGATGGTTGGTGAATCAGCATCAGATATATGATGCTGTTTCTCCTATAGCCAGATGTGAAATAAGAAACATACAGATTGATCTCTGCTCTGGTTCCTGACACAGAGTTCCTAAATCCCTTGGAATTTTCTGGGTGATGTGAGCATGTTTGTTCTAATGATGACTTTTGGTGGGCTCTTAGGTAGGGGCTGGTCACCAGAAGAACCAAGCCATGACTAGAAGCTTGAGACTATCAGCTCCATCTCGGATTCTCCAGAAAAGGGAGACAGGCTGTAAATGGGGTTAATATCATGCAGACATGATGAGGCCTTCCTAAAAATCCCTGACCTATGAGGTTCTGAGAGTTTCCAGACTGTCAAACACATTCATGAGTCCTCAGAGCTCAGGACTCTCCCAGACCTCATCCTATGTACAAGGTCTGAAAATTAAGTTCACAAACTCATCCTAGAAAAAGTGCTGCATACCTCGTTGCAGAATATCAATACTGTCACCTTTGAAATACTCCCCTTGAGAAGCTATTCACTGTTGCTAACACCTAGTCCACCCTTCAAAGCAATTTCATAACTCTTTTTCTGGAATGGTCATCAGAGCTGTTCTTATATTACCTTTGATGTTATGAATGTGATCAAAATGTCTTCCTTGCAATATTTCCTTTACGTTCAGGTAAAGAAAAAAGGCATTGGGGTCCAAAGGAGGTGAGCAAGGAGGGTATTCCAATACGATTATTTGTTTAGTGGCTAAAAACTCCCTCACAGACAGTCCCATGTGAGGAGGTGCATCATCAGGATGCAAGAGCCAGGAGTTGTTGGCCAAGATTTTCCTAACTATTTCTCTATTAATGTTTTCTTGGTCTGCTACACTTCTCACAGTCATCCAGTGATTTTGATGCACAATTCAACAAATTTTTGCAGTGTTTTCCTCAGTTCTGCTCATTATTGGCCACCCTGACCTTCTGCAGTAGTGACACTTTCTCTCCCCTTAGAAAAAACTTTAATCAATTTGTACACTGCCATTTTCTTCAAGGCATTATCTCCATATCTTAGACTAACATGTCCCTGATTTCACTTCCACTCTTGCCAAATTTAACAAGAAATTTAATGTTTGTTCATTGCTTTACTTCAAATTGACATTCTTGCAACCATACACAAAAACATGCAACAATAATAATGAATGCCACTCAGCAAGACACCATCACATGTCAATATGAACACAGCTGTGAGAAACTGATATACAAAGATCATGAAACCTTACTGAGTTGTTTGTACAGTGCCGTGTGCACCATGGCAAGTGCACAAAGTTAATTGTCAGACCTGCTATCTCTTCATCAGGCCATTCGTCTGTGTCCTTTATCATATCCTAAACTTATATACTATAATAAACTGAAAGTTTCCCTCAGTTCTGTGAGCAATACTAGCAAATTAATTGAACCCAGAGTGGGGTCATGGGCAGCCAAATTTATAACTGATGGGTTAGAAGTATAGGTGACAACCTACTTAGCATCTGAAGCAGAAGTGAGTTTTGTTGGACTGAGCCCTTAACCTGGTGGGATCTGACTCTAACTCCAGGTAGAAGTGTTAGAACTGAATTATAGGACAACCAGCTGGTGTCCAAAGAATTAAAGAATCACGTGGTGTGGGGAAAGACCCTCACCTTGGGCCACAGAAATGTTCTATGTTGAGTGTGAGAATATCAAGAGCAGTTGTTTTTTTGTTTGTTTGTTTGTTTGTTTTTTTGGTTTTTTTGTTTTTGTTTTTGTTTTTTTTTTTTCCATTTTTACACTGGGATTCATGGATCCAGGAATCAAGTAGTAGAAATGGGAATGACACCACTCACTATCACTCTTGGGGACCTATTAGCAAAATTTTTGTTTACTGCTCTCATGGCTTTACGCTCTGCTGGCCTAGCAGTCTTGTTTCCAAAGAGAGACAAAATAATGATTGAACTGCAAGTTAAGACTGCTGCCCAGACACTTTGGGCTCCTCACCCCAACAGGTCAACAGGCAACAAAGGGAGCTATGGTGCTGGCAGGGGCAATTGACCCTAACTACCAAAGGGAAATTGGACCACTACTCCACAATAGAGGAAGGAATCAGGAGACTAGTATTAACATACCCTGTGATCAAGGTCAGTGGAAACATCCCAATCCAAGCAGGACTGAAGGAAGTAGAGTTCTTGAGTAATGTTTACTCTTCACTGAAGGGTCTGGGCCATGAGCAGTCCTGGTAAAGAACCACAATCAGCTGAGATGCTTGCTAAAAACAAAAGGAATACAGAGTGGGTAGTGAAAAACAGTAGTTATGAACGCCAGACACAACCAGGTGACAAAGTATAGACATGAAGACTGTAATTGTCATGAGTATTTCCTCCTTAGGTTGCTATGAATATGTTTGTGTGTATATGTATGTTCATGTACATATATAATGCTTGTTTTCTTTCCTATCTTACTCCCTTATTGTGTAGCATAAGATAAATTGATTTTATAGACAGTCTCTGGACTGTGGATCACCCTCCCCAGAGTGGGCAGCCACCATTCAAACCATTAAGGGCAGAAGAAAGACGAATTCACCCGTTTTGCTTCCTACCTGCCTGCTTGAGCTGGGACGTACACTATCAGTTCCCCTGGTTCTCAAGCCTTAGGTCTTGGATTGAATTATGCCAGCGGCAATTTGGGTCTCCAGCTTTATAATCGAGTTACCCCATTCTTTACAATGACTCTCTTCTGTATGTATGTTTTTATATATCCTATTGGCTCTGTTTCTCTGGACAACCCTGACTAATGCAGTTGGTCATGCTGTCCCCTCACCAAACCCAGGTGGCACTCTCAGGGCAGCTCACTGGAGCTTTGCTCCCATGGTCTCCTTCTCCCTGTCTCCCATGGGTGCCTCCCACTGGCCAAACCAATCCTAAAGCCAGAAGGTGGAAAGCTCTTGGCTACAGTCCAAGCAGTCATTCTCCTGGGCACAGAGCAGAGTTAAAGAACAGAGACTGGTCTGAGTCCAGTCCATCTGAGGCCCCACCTTTTAAAGAGCTCTCACTTTGGTGACCTGGATTCAAGCAGGGACTATGAGACCAGGGTTGTAGCCTCAACTCTGTACCGTGTTACCTTCAATCCATCCCTGCCACCTCTCTGAACCTCGATTTCCCGATTTGTAGAATGAAGGTGGGAAAGTGATAGGCACCCATCTCGCTCACCTCTTAGACCCTTAGACAGGGACTCACTACCCAGCCAGCGGTGACAGAGATATCAGATACCTGCATAGTGAGTGCTGAAGAAAAGACAGAAATTTTCTCAACTGTCAGGGCGTAAGCGAGCCAGAAATCTCTCCCCAGAAAGATTCAGGTGGTGAAGTTGCCTTCACTTAAAGCTGCATCTTCCCTTAGTTCACAGTGCTGAGCGTGGGCCCTGCCACCAGAGATCCTGATTCGGGACAGCTTGGGCAGGAATTCCACGCAGACTCTCCCTGAATCATACTTTGAAACCCGCTCTCTTGGAAGACAATGCTGCATGATAGTGTACGAATTTTTTAGTTCATTTTCTCCTTAATGAAAATAAGCTATTATTCTGTAATGTGTATTTTTTAAAACAACAATAAGAGTTTGGGGGCATTCTATCTGCTTAACGAATGCAGCAGGGAACTGCTTGCTAGGTAGTAAAATCACATTTCAAAACATGATCTAACACCAGCCTAATCAGCCAGGTGTTAAGCTCTCAATCACAGCCTCAAAACACATAATCAAGTGTCAGCAAGGAGGTCTTTTAAGGGAAGATTGAGATAAACAGTTGCCTTTGTGGTTATTTGGGAGGTTCTACAACATTAAAATGGAGTACCTCAGGCTCAAACAAGCTAACTTCAGAAGCCTCTTGGCTGAATAAATCTAGGCAATAAATTAGCTTGGGAGATTTTAACTGGATTGTAGTTTAAAAGGCTTCTGTCTTACCAAGGAAATCTGGTTTGTTGCTCTGATGGATGGTGGCTCTTTGAAAAATCACTAGAACATATTTCACTTTTTCCAGTGTGATGCTTTTGATTCTTTAGAGAAAATTTCATCCAGATCACATACAGAGAATGCCAAAAAAAAATTATATACATTTTAAGAAAGGAAAAAACTATATTAAAAATTGTAATACTCAAGTCACATTTGACTTCTGCAATTACAAGAGATACAAGATACGATATACATGGTAACAAACGCTGGTATATGCTGACTATTACAATCTTAACTAATCCAACATAACCCCATGAAAATCGTCCAAAGTTTTGGTGGACAATCCTCAGTAGAAGTGCTCTGTTTAGGAACCAGTATTAGTAAGCGTGGCCCATCACTTGGGTTTATTAGAGTCCCCCATGCGCTTTGTTTTAGGAAACACTGAGAAAGCCCCCCACCCTCACCCTGGCTTAAAATCTCAGCTCTGATTTCTGCTCATTCTCCATGATCAAGAGTAGCAGTTTAGCTTTGAGAGGATTTATTATGCTTCACCAGAATTTTTGTTTCCATTCTTAAAATTGTATCTGTCATACATAGCCTTTGCTCATACGGGGTACAGACTAACTAGAGTCATGGTTGCCTTTTGCCATTCAATGGCTAGAGAGGCATTTGTGACATCAAAACTTTCATTTTTGGTTGTGAATATCAGTGTACTCCCTCTGAAACAAAGCTGAGAGAGTCTACCCAGGTCTGAAAAATCAGAGGATCTGAGGCTGTGGGTCCCAGGGATGACCAAGCCCCGAGGACCTCATCCTTCCCTCCCCCCAGTCCCTGGAACCTGTCGGCTGCAGAGCCGCAGGGGGACTTGCCTGTCACAGCATCTTCCTCTCCGGAGCCCTGGGACTCAGCTGGGTGCTGGTCAGTGTATAGCTGGGCCTTTTGTGTTTTAGGAATGTTCAGGACATTCCAACTGAAGTTCAACTCTATTTACAAAGATAAAAAGTTTCGCTAAACCAGGGAGTCTGGCTATCTTTGGGCTTTTCAAATCTCCCTTCGTCACCTCAGCCCCTTCATTTTTTGGTCTTATTTTTTCCTTTTCTGACAGTCTAGAAAGTATTAACCTAGACTTCTCCCCACACAAAGGGAAGTGAGCCCTTTCCACAGCCTACACCTTGGACATGAGTTTCACAACTTTGTGCTGGGCTGGAACTCAGAGTTCCATCCTATTAATGACTTAGAACAATCCAATCAAGATTTTTCCTCTTTTTTATACTCCAGTAATCCTTTGACCTCTGGAGAAAATAGAAATTACCAGGTGGCAGCTAGCAATTCTTTGCCTGCCCCCTCTAATGTGTGAATTGCCTTTATTTTCACTTCTGTACTAATGGAAGAGGCCCTTTCTTCCCTCTGGACCTAGTCCTCCACCAGTGTCTGGAACTCAGCCCCACCAGTCTCTATCTCCCGCATCTTCAACTTCCCCCTCTTTATTGGTCTGACTAATCACCATTTGTATACAGCAGAATGTTAAATTTGCACTTGGGACCCAGGCACCAAGATGTGATAATTACTACATCCCAAAAGGGGTGCTAGACCACAAGCAAAATTTCAAAACAGCACAACCAAGAACTAGTATTATGACTTTTAAATTCCCTCATTTGTCCGAAGGATATAAAATGTCAAAAGTGTACAGACAGAGAGGACTTTTGAGTAGAGCCATTCAAATGTGTCTCATCCCCCAAGGACCCAAGCGTGAAAGGAATGTGGGCCTTCTCCTGTGCTAGTGAGAGAGCTTTGAAGGGGCCACCAGGAAGCATTAACGTGTGACCCCTGCAGTTGAGAGGTAGAGGGATTGGGATGTGGTTCATGTCTGAGAAACTCAGAGCAGCCTATGACTACAGGGCAGAAGACTGAGTCTAGAAATAAGCTCACTCATGGGGACAACATGTCCTGCCCTGGGAAAGGCTACCTGAGAAAGAGATATCAGGGGTCAGAGACTGGGTGGTACTGGTGATCAAGCTTGAGGGCAGAACTGAGGGAAGATCAGGGTGACAGGTCACCTGAGGACTTGCAGATAGAAGGGCCCACCAGACAAGCCCTCAAAGGAACCCATGGAATGCCCAGCCTGTCTGCTACAAGCACTTGCTGGCCCAGAGAGGGCAAAGCCATCTTGCTACAGAGCCAGCCTGACTCTCCTCCCTCCACCTGCACCTGGCCCAGTTGGGAAAAGCACAGTTAGCATGCAGGGGATGAGAAAAAAAGTCAGGTTGGGGGAGAGAGACCCCGCCACACACATGCCCCCACCCCACTGTCTCATCAAGGGGTCTGCTGGCAAAAGAGGAGAAGACACGATGTTAAATCAAGTTCCAAGCATTAGCTATTGATCACTTTGGAGTAGACATTCTAAATTAATTAGTGCAGACTGAGATTGTAATCTAATGTAATTCCAAACTTTCTTTTACATAAGGGGACCTGGGAAAATGGCCAGTGCCTTGAGCAGATTTAAAGGAAAAGGCCACTTTGAGGAAAATGTTCCGGGGGTGCTGGTGTTCCCTGCTCTTGGGCACACCTCGGAAGAGGCGCACAGCCCGCCCTTGCTGAACTCGGTGCCAGCATCTAGCTTTGTTCTGTGTCCTCACCCTCACTCAAGATCACTGAAGGGGTTTTCCACACTCCCTGCCTCGATTTCATCATCATCATCATCACCCACCTGTGGTTCATTCCCAGCCGCCTGCCCGTTACTGCTCAGAAACATCTCTGGAGAAGGTCACCATTGACATCTTTTTAGGTTTTTTTTTTCCCCAAAAAAAAATAAAATTGGGTGTGTTTTTCATATTATAAAGTCAAAATCACTCATTGTAGAAAGATCATAAAATCTTAGGCCGCTCAAATGAACACCAAAAGTAGAATTCCTAAACCCATCCACACCAGCCATCCACTGTCAGGGTTGCTGTAGCTCCTGGAGAACCTTCTGTGCACATACCCAGAGGGAGCCCGCAAAATGGATACACAGTTTAAGAAAGGAAAAAACTGTACTAAAATTGTAATACTCAAGTCACCTTTGACTTCTGCAATTACAAGTGATACAAGATATGATAGACAAGATATACAAATATTATTAGCATATACTGAGTATCACAATTTCAATCCAATTTTTTTCTTTCTTAAAATGCGTATTTTTGGCACCCTCGTACATACGTAGATGGAGAGAGAGGCGCTGAGAACACACACACATACATGAACATCTGAGTTACTTAGAGGTTTTCATTATTACAAAGATGGAAATGTGAATGAATTCAAATTTATACACAGACATATATATACTGCTTAAAATGCATGAATACATCATAGGTATATATACAAGTTTCTGTGCATATTTTCATCGGTATCTCTTATGTTTATATACATGTCTCATTTGTAAAAACAGGCCTCTCGAGGATGCAAATGGTTTCTTCACACAGGTATATTCCTTACCCTGTACTGCTTGTGTTATTACTGTCTTTTGTGCAGTGAGCTCGTAGAATATTACAGTCTGCAGCTGCTTTCTCCTTCCTCAGTCTTTTGCTGTTTTGCTTTATCTTTGCATAACCTACATGAATCAAAACTGTCTTGTGCTTTCTGCTGCTTCTGTGTTATCCAAAGATTTATAAAAGAAGCAGCTCTAGGCAACTTGGCACATTCATTTATGTGTCAGAAAACAGTGGGAGCTAAAGGATGTGATATTTTGCTTAGCACTTTATCAAATAATGAGATGTTATTTCATTTATCTTCTAATTGCAGGTATTATGATGTTAAGATATGAAGACACAATGGTGGAAATTCTAGGCAGATGATTTTGACATAGGGAATCTATTTTACACTCATGATATGTTAAATCCACTTTTGCTAAAATGCAAATATACTGTTTAATTTATATTACCAAGAATATTTAGAAACATGTCACCATGTTTTTAAAAAGACTAAACGATCAAAAAGCTGAAAATAAGAACTAAAAATCCCCCACAATCCCTCCTGCTGGAAAAGATAACACTAAATAATTTTGTACAAGCATTTCAGGGCTTTTTCTAAATAGATGAAACCATGTCTACCAATACGCAGTGTTATTCAGTTGTTCTTACCAAACGAGATCGTATTATACAGACCATTCTGCAACTTGGTTTTCTTACTTAATGTCATAAATGATTTTCCAAATCGGGTTGCACAAAATGACCCCACTCCTTTAAACAGTGTGTATTGTTTTGTCACATGTCATGGCCCACAAGTTATTTAAGAATGTCCTTGTGGTAAAACATTAGAGTTATTTCAAAGTTTTTATTACTACCAAAAATGCAACTTTGTATATCTTATACCTATGTCTTTGAACTTGTCTAATTATTCATGCAGGCTAAACAGTTAAAAACAGTCTGGCTTGGTAAAAATAAGCAAATTTACATTTTGTGGGTTTTATATATCATTTTTTAAAAATTAAGATAGAGTTTCACTCTGTCACCTGAGCTAGAACGCCATGGTCTCTGTCTAGCTAACAGCAAACTCAAATTCCCCTATCTCGGCCTCCTTAGTAGCTAGGACTACAGATACCTGCCACATTGCCAGGCTAAATTCTCTATTTTTAGTAGAGATGGGGTTTTGCTTTGCTCAGGCTGGTCTTGAACTCCTGACCTCAAGTGATTCTCCCACTTTAGCCTCCCAGAGTGCTAAGATTACAAGCATGAGCCACCCATGGTGTGCTGTCAATGTTCAAGTTTTGACGGTACAAAATTATACAATGGAAAGATTGTGCCAACTTACTCTCACCCTCTCCAACAGGGGATATCGATCTTTTGATTTTTGCCAATCTGATGGTTTAAAAATGAACTCATTTCAATAGGCATTTTTTTAATAGTCAAGAAGACTGAATTTCTTATATGCTGATGGGCTGTTCTAACTCCTCCTGGGACGTGTCTGTTCCTGTCTTAATTTTTCTTCTGGCCTATTTGTCTTATCAATTTATAGAATTTCTTTGAATAATATTACCTCTATCATGCTGATCACAAATAATTTTGCCCAATTTTCCTTCTGTCTTTTTTGTTTACTCTATGTGATTTTTCCCCCTACAAGAAGTTTAACTTTTCACAGTCAAGTATATCCATCTTTTGCTCAGAATGTCTGCTTTTAATATTATGCTATCCAAGGATTTTGCCACCCCAAAATTATAAAAAAACTTCACCCAAATTTTCTCCTACTATTGTTATAATTTCACTTGTGCACTTAAATTGTTACTTCATGGACATAGAATATTACAATCTGCAGCTACTTCCTCATCCTTCCTCATGGAGTACAGATTTTGGTAGAAAAGGTAACATAAGAATCCCATAAGGCCCTACTCTATGTGCTCTTTCACAATCTTTTCCCAATATAATGCATTGTGACCATATTTTCATGTTAATAAATGTTTCTATAATATTATACTTTCTACAGGTTCTATGATTTATTTAACTCGTCCCCTATTATTGGGTAATTGGATTGTCTGCAGTTACTCCAAACAGCGCTGTGATAAACAGGATGGGAGCCAGACCTCATCCGTTTCCCTAACACACCCACATTTCAATCTCTTTGCTCCAACAAAAGCCCTTAGAAATAATCTTTGATTCCTTAATTTCCCTCCATCTTCAGCCCGATGTGTCAAAAGAATTCCATCAGCTGTACCCAAATGCCCAGCTAACCCCATTCTTCTCCTACCACCCCCTCTAAGTTATTGCTGTTCTAACTTGTATTAATTCGTATTCCTACTCTTGCTCACTGCAATCCAGTTTCCAGACAGCAACCAGAGCCTCATTTTAGAATGTAAATCAGATCAAGTCACTTCCCTCCTTAAAACCCGCCAGTGACTTTCCATTGCACTTGGAGAAGTAGAATATAGAAAGGCCTAACCACGTCCCAGAAGGCCTCTGCCATCTGGCCCCTGCCTACCTCTCTGGCTCATGTTCCCCCATCCATACCCTTGCTCACTGATTCTCAGACACCAACCTCCTTTTTATCCCTTAAATGGCCCAAATTTGTTCCTAATTTAAAGCAGCATTTTCTCACCCCTGGCACTAGTGACATTTGGGGCTGGATAATTCATTATGGTGATTTTCTGCTGTACTCAGGGTATTTACCAGCAACCCTGGCCTCTACCCACTAGAGACCAGTAGCACCTCCCAGCCAAAAATATCTCTAGACATTGTCAAATGTCTCCTGGAGGATGATATGACTCCTTATTGAGAACCACCAATTTAGGACTTGTGCACAAAGTGTTCCCTCTACTGCAAATGGTCTGCTTCATGGATCTCTGTACATTTTTTTCCCCTTATATTCAAGCTCAGATCAAGTGTCACCTCCTCAGAGAGGCCTTCCCTATGAAACCTACAGCAGCTCCCCACCCATCGCCAGTCACCCACATCATCCCAGTCTGCTCTGTTTCTGTAGCTGTCATTCCTGCCTAAAGTAACCTCGTCCAGTTATTGGTTTACTTGCTTGTTGTTTGTCTTTCTGAGCAGAATGTCAGCATCAGGCCAATAGCAGTGCCTGGTGCAAATGAGCATGTGTCCAGAAAATATTTGTTGATTGAAAAAAAAAAAAATGAATTCCCAAAAGCGAAAAATCAAAGAGCTCTTTGTTGCTAAATCTAGCAGATACTTGGAAGTTCCTGTATTAATTCTCTCCAGCATTTGACGCCCCTGACGTCCTGCTCTTTCTTCCTCTCTGTGATTTTGCCTTCTCCTCGTTGGCCCCACCTCTTGGGCTCTTATTTCCAGTTTCCTTTCAGAGTCTCTCTTTCTCCGTCTGTCTCCAACACATTACTCCCCAGTGAGTTCCATCTTAGTACCTGCCTCTTCCAGGTCCACATCACCTGCGAGGTGACCTCAGCCACTGCTCTGTGTCAGTTACTGCCTGTTTGGTCACAACTCCCAAATTTGTGTCTTTACCCCAGATGCAAGAGACCTCTGGATGTCCCATAGGCCCCTTCAATATTTCCAACCTAAACTCATCACTTCTACCAGCCCCAAGCCACACGCTCAACAGCCCCTCTGTGATGGTTAATTTTATGTGTCAACCTGACTGTGCCACTGAGTGTCAGTTTAAACATAATTCCTAGATGTGTTTGCAAAACTGTTTCCAGATAAGATCAGCATTTGGGTTGATGGACTCAGGGAAGTAGATGGTCCTTCCTGATGTGATGGGCACTTTCCAGTCCCTTGAAAGTCTGAACAGAACCAGAGGCGGAGGAAGGAGGAGTTCCCCCTCTGTGCTTCCCCCTGCCTGCTTCTACTGGGCCTTCTTATCATCTTCTCCTGCCCTTAGACTAGGGTTTACATCATCAGATCCTCTGGTTCTCAGCCTTTGAGGCTTGGACTGAAATTACACCACCAGCTTTGCTGGGTCTCCAGTTTGCAGAGGTAAGATTTCTCAGCCTCCATAATTGTGTGAGTTAATCCTCCCCAATAAATACACTTCTTGGATCTGTTTCTCTGCAGAACCCTGATACACTCTCTCAGATGGCAGAGCCTCACCTCTGCTCCTGAAGCTTCTGGGTTTCCTGGATGCTCCCAAACCTCCCAGCGGTCTCTGTACCACGGCCCTGCCCTGTGCATTACCTGTGTGCTCCTGGCTCTGCTGCTTGCAGCGCTCAGTGGCTTCCCTTTGCCCTAAGCCGAAGGTGCAGATTCCTCCTGATGCCTCCCCAGCCCATCTGTCTCTCTCAGCACACCAACCAGTCTACGCTGTGTACTCCCTCACCTCTGGGACAACAGATGTGCTTCCTCCTGTGTCTGAAACACATTGCTTCCACCTCCCTGTTCCAGAATTCAGACAATACATATTTGCAAAATCAGCAGATGGTCGGAGGAACATTCTTGGTTTTGGTCTGAGTCTCAGAAGTTTTCGAACCTCCTTTTAAAGCAGTCAGGCCTGGATACTCCTTCCTCTGTTGTCTGTCCCAAACAGTCTTTGCTTCAAACACAGCTCAAGATAGCTGTTTGAAGTGACTTGTGGAGTTTTCTACCCACCCACCTTGCTTCCTGGCCCCAATCTGAGTTTTTTATCCCTCCCTCTGCTATGCACCACAAGACACATCCTTACAACCTTCTGAGAGTCTGGGTTAATTAATAACTAGAGTTCACTCTCCTGGCCAAGAATTTAGCATTTTGCTGCCTCTAGGTACATTTAGTAACCATGAGTAAGCATTTTGGCCAATCCTCAGACTGTGCAAAAGAAATTCAGAGATAACAGATTATCCAGAACACATGAAGAAAATACAATTTATTATAAAGTGTGAAATAGTAAGTTACATAATAAATAAGCATACAAAAGGAATAGCTGCTATCAGCCCCAGACATATGACTGTTCAGCTTCTGTGATCTGTCCACAGCTCAACTGTCACCTGGCCTGGCAGTAAGAGTGACCTACCAAGTGAACGCACCAATGTAGAGAGAAAGCTCCCCTCAGTGAACACCAGCTCCCAATCAGGCCACTTGCTGAAGCATTCTGAAATGATACAATCCTCGCAGGGTCGTCTTCCTCTTACCTTTCCCTTAATGTTAAGTGGGGTGACAGAGTGACCTTGGGAACTGACAAGTACCTTTGGATACTGCCCGTGGTACGCACTACTATTCTTAAGGGATAAGATCTAGGGAAAGAGCGGCAGCACATGACAATTGTGTGGCAGTGGCCAGACAGCATCTTTCCCACTCTCCCTCCAGCTCAAAGGGAGCCAAGCAGGGAATGAGTCCCATAGATGATCTACAAGATGCTAACAGTGAGCAGGTGGGTGTGAGGCCTGGTCCCCAAGAGGGAACTTCTAGGGCCTATGAAATGTGACTCTCCCAATTACAGTTCTGAGAACTCAGAGCCAAGTACCTCAACATCATCTCACTCTTCTGGCTGTGGTGACACAGGATCCATTAGTGTTAAGAGCCTACCAGTTTCTCAAGACTGTGCCCCAGAGTCCTTGAGCGGCCTGTCCAAGGCTGACAATGACCATGGAAGCCACAGGGAGACAGGTTCCCAGACCCTCCCAACAGGTATTAACAACAAAATGTTTTCACGTTGCCACTTGTAAAAATATGCAAACCAGCCACAGTGTGCAGCCCTGTGCTCAGTTCTATGTGGGGATTAAAAAAGAGATTCCTACGTATTTCCCACTTTGTACCCTTTGTCCTGCATCTCGCCATTTCCTTCCCCCAACCCCACCCAGGTGACCTCTGTTTTATTCTCTGTCCCTACATACTTGAGCCTTTTTCTAATTCCACCTACGAGTGAACTCATGTAGTATGTTTCTTTCTGTATGTGACTTATTTCACTTAGCGTAATGTCCTCTAGATCCGTCCATGTTGTAGCAAATGTCAGGAGCTCCTCCTCTACAAAACAGGAATAATATTCCATTTTACACACATATAGTTTTTTTTGAGACAGAGTCTCACTTTATCACCCCCAGTAGAGTGCCATGGTGTCACAGCTCACAGCAACCTCCAACTCCTGGACTTAGGCAATTCTCTTGCCTCAGCCTTCCCAGTAGCTGGGACTACAGGCGCCCACCACAACATGTGGCTCTTTTTTTGTTGCAGTTTGGCTGGGGCTGGGTTTGAACCTGCCACCCTCGGTATACAAGGCTGGTGCCCTACCCACTGAGCCACAAGCACCACCCACACACAGAGTTTCTTTATCCCTTCATCCTTTGATAAGACAGCTAGGGTTTTTCCATATCTTGGCTATTGTGAAGAGCGTTGCAATGATCAAGGGAGCACAGATGCCTTCTCCAGGTGGTGATTTCATCCCTTTTGGGTATATACGCAGGAGAAGAATTGCTGGGTCACTTGGTAACTGTATTTTTAATTTCTTCTGGAGCCTCCATTCTGTTCCCCATAATGGCTGCACCAACCTACATTAACACCAGCAGTGCGCAGCACTTCCCTTTCCTCCACATCCTCACCAACACTTGAAAGACCTAACATACAACACAACACCAGGGCTACAGCTAATAATGAGATATTGTGTTCAGGATTTTGCTAAATGAGTAGATTATAACTGCTCTTGCCATAAGGGGAGCAAATAACTATATGAGATAATGGATATATTAATTTGTTCCACTGTAGTAACTTTACTGCATATATGTATCTTATAAATCATGTTGTATGCCATACATGCCTTAAATAAAATCTACTTAAGACAGGAAAGGGGAGGAATTCTTGCTCTCAAGGCAGCTGGGACCTAGTTAAGGAGGAAGAGCCTTGCTTGTAAAATTACACCTTGCATTGGGGTTCTTGGCTTCCCTGGACCCCATCATCAGTGCATGGACACCAGGAGGGTAGACACCCCTCCTCTCATGATGTGGAAGTGTAGATGGAGAGTGGGGAATATGTAACAGAGGGACTGGCCAGAGAAAAAATGGCAAAAATGTTTTTTCGTCTCTTTAAAATTTCCCCCGCTCTTTTTGGAAACTGAGACCTCCATTTCTTCTTCCAGCGGTGGTCTGTGGTCAGGAGGGGCAAGGGAGTGCCTTCTGTTCTTTGCACTGCAGGAGCTGGACCAGGTTTTTCTTTGGCAGAGATGGGACAATTAGAATCATTAACTGTGGTTAAACAACAATAGCCTAGAACCAAGGCCCTACCTTTAAAAGCTCTGAGGTTCTTCTTATGTACAGGAAATTTTGGTACTTTAAGAAAAGAGTTCCCCCATTTTGCCAGCAAAGTAATAAATTTATCTTTTCTGTTCTTCTGAGGCAGCTTCAGAGCCAAGTGTGGGGCTTCCTGTAACACAAACAGGCCAGACTCACCAGGCGGGCACGTGTCTAGGAGCCCATGAAAATGCCTTACTTCTTTTTAAAATCAGAAGAAAAAGTGAAAATAATCTAACCTGGATTGTAGTCACCTATATACCAATGAAAAAGTAAAATAAGAATTTTAATATTTTCTTATGAAAGGAAGAGGCCCAGAAAAGGCAAAAATTTCTGAGGGAAATCATGGCCCAGCCCTGAGCGCACAGACAAGGCTCAGCGTTGAGCACCTGCGTGCTAGTCTGCGCGTGAGCGTGCGGCTGCTGGGACGCCCAGAGCAAGCCCCAGGTAGGGTCCCCTCCAAAACTGGTATGTTGACGTTCTAATCCCCGAAAGGTGTAAGCAGTAGCATCCAGACAGGAGACCGGAGCGGATATGTTCAGGCCAGGTTTATTGAAAGGGGAGGGTGACCTGCCTGGACAGTGCACAGGTGGTGACTGTACTGGGGGCAGTTAGGGACCCCTTTTATATGGGGCCTAAGCAGGTAGGCGAATTCCTCACCTGGCCTGGAGAGTTAGGGTCTTTTGGCGAGAACGCCTCAGGGGGTTGAGGCTTACCAGATCCTTTGTGTCTTGTCCTAGGACAGGAAGAGGAGAGAAAGGCTTCGTGTGTGACTGTGTTAGGCCTCTGAAAACCCCCTTTCTGGTGGTATTAGAAGGTGGGGCCTTTGGAGGTGGTTAGGTTTAGATGCTGTCAAGAAGGTGGGACCTCAGATGGGATTTATGTCTTTCTAAGAAGAGGTACCAGGTAGCACACACTCGCTGCCGCTTGCTTACTCTCTGCCATGTGAGCACACCCTGAGAAGGGGGCCCTCGGACAGCAGGGATGCGCCCACTATCCCAGACTTCCAGCTTGCAGAGGGCTGTGAGAGTTGTCTCATTGTTATGACCCCCAGGCAGTGGTATTGATATCTTGTGACTGCAGCCAGAATTGGCCGACATAGTAGCCATTTTGCTCACAGCTATCTGGGCCCTGAATTTAGAAATAAAATATTGATAAGAATAATGACTGTGACGATAGCTGTGAGCATTTAATGAGTAATTCTGGTGTGCATCAGGTTCAGCGCTAAGACTTTACATGTGGACCTCAGTTAATCACCTCTGCAGCCCTGAAAAGCACATATTAGTATCCACATTTTATAGATGAAGAGACTGCAGCCCAAAGAATGTAAGTCAGGAGCCCAGGACACAAGCTCTGAGCTGGCAGGAAGCACTGTCCCCGTTACAGCCCGTGTTAATGTGCTCCGGGAGTTTCTGCTGTCTGTGACTGCTCCAGCCAGGTTCACCCAAGTGTTCCACATCTTTACCTCACTCACTGCCTGTAAAATCGTAGACTTTTCCCAAGCTAAAAACACACTCTCAGCCCAAATAACAAGAGAGGAGGGAGAGAGAGTTGCAAAGCTCAAGTTTTTCTCAACCAAAGAGTACAAGTTTTCCCTAAAATTCCCCACACCTCAAAGGTCACAGGACAAAAATGCCCCTCATCCCTCACGGCCCAGGCCCCCACGTTTTCTAGCCTCATCTAGGAAATGAGACTTTTGTGCCTCTGGCTGCAAAAGGGGAGGGGACAGGTATCATTTGTTGCTACTTGTCCCCAGTAGTGGATGGAGGGTACTGCCTGGCTTCTCAGGGCACTGTCGCCGCTGTTTGGCATGTCTTCACCAGATTTTTTCCATCTCTCCAAGGCCCCTGGGAAGCACGCCTGGATCAGATCAAAGCAACTGCTAATCTTTGTCTATGTATTTCCCATACACCATTTTAAATCTTTTATAGCCCACACTAGGTATAAATCCTCAATAACAGTACATGTAGCGCGTTGCTTTCCAAAGTGTGGTCCCTGAACAGGCAGCATTGGCACTACCTCAGAGCTTGCTAGGAATGCAGAATCTCAGGCCCTGCTGATCCCTTGCTGACTTGTGTGTACATGGAAGTTTGAGGAGCACCAGGGTCATGTAGGAGACCGAGGTGCTGAATGAATCACCGGGAGCTTTAAAAACTACTGATGCATGAATACCATGGCAGAGACTCTGATATAATTAGTACAGGGAACAGCCTGTGCATTTGGGGATTCTAATAGGCAGCAGAGTTTCAGAACCTCTTGACTAAGCATTGTTGTGGGCTGGCAGTGCTTCTGAAGAATTGGGGAAGGAGGCATGACAGACGAGGTGGGTGGAGGTGGGTGTGAGCGTGCTTCCGGGACAGTGAGAGTGGAGAGGCTGAGATGGGCAGTGGGGAAAGGACAGATTGTGGTCATGGACTTCAGGACTTGAAGTACTAAGAAATAGGGTGCTGGAGGAGATAAAAGTAACTCTTGGCAAAGCTCTCTCTGATGACAGTTTGCTGGACAGGTTAGGAAACAGGGAGCTAGAGGCCGGGAGGGCTGGGTGTTCCCAGTAGCCTGCATGAGAGCCTGTAGGCTGGGAGGGGCACGATGGCTGTAGGAGAGAAGTGTTGTGCCAGCAGACATGCTGTATGAGTTTTCTAGGGCTGCTGTAACAAAATTATACACACTTAGCTTAAAATAGCTGAAATTCATGGCCTTACAGTTGTGGAGGCTGTAAGTTCAAGGTTAAGGTGAGGGCAGGGCTATGAGAGGACATCTGTTCCATGCCCCTCTCCTGGCTTCTGGTGGTTTGCTGATGATCTTTGGGGTCTCTTGGTGGGTAGAGATGTCCCCCAGATCTTTGCCTTTCTCCTCACATGGTGTACTCCCTGTGTGTTTTCCTGTTTCCAAATCTGGGCCTTGGATTAGGGGCCCAGTGCAAGG
The DNA here is from genome assembly GCA_963574355.1 of Loris lydekkerianus. Classification (NCBI taxonomy): domain Eukaryota; kingdom Metazoa; phylum Chordata; class Mammalia; order Primates; family Lorisidae; genus Loris; species Loris lydekkerianus. Next base: position 44,309 of record CAUYPK010051846.1, on the reverse strand, counting down.
ACCTCATGTTTGCTCAACTACTTCTATAAATATCCTATCTCCAAAAAAGGCCACATTCTGAGGAACTGGGATCTGAACCTTCATCATAGGAATGGGAATGGAGGTGGGACAAATTCAACCCATGACACACGTCAAAGGAAAAAAATCCGTGAGAGATCAGTTTTTCTTCCTGACACTAGAGGTAATGGAAGTTGGCTGAATGGATCTCCACTGGTGTCTTCTGAGGTCGATGGTGGTCTTCCTACACTGGGGGCAGGCACAATAAATGTGACACTGAAGGAGACTTTCCGAGGCAGGGAAGGGGAGCAAAAGAACTGATTTTAAATCCAATTTTTTCTTATGAGTTTCATAATGGCAGTTGGTTTAAATGTATCAGTTCACAAAGTTAATATTACATAATGTAATATTAAAAAGAAAATATGCCATTCTTTGTATCTAGAAATAACTGTCGCAGCCAGGCAGAGGCCCCAGCAGGCCCCAGCTGATGGGGAAGAGGAGGAAGTAGACCAAAGTCTCTGTGGACGGTCCTGAAACACAGCAGGCCATGGGCTCACACCTGAGTCAGGGAGGAAAGCGGTGTCCAGGGTCAGGCGCAGAGGCCTCAGAAGTTAAGTCAGCCAGTGGGGAAGTTGTGAAGGTAAGATGGTTGACAAAACGCACCTTGCCTGCTGTACACACCCAGTGACTCTGGTCTCATGACAGAGGTTGTGTGTGTGTGTAGCTGGGGGAGACTCTACTGTGGATTTGAAGATCCCATGGGACAAATAATCAAGAAAAAGGAGGATTCAAACTGCAGCATCTTCAGGCCTACCCTGCCCCAGCCCTGCCGCTCCTCACCAGCAGCGGAAGGATGTGATTCCAACTTCACTTTCATTTTCCTCTTCTGTCATAGATGTGGGCTGTGAGGACCAACGGTTCTTAAACTTTGATGCACAGAACCACTAGAAGGTTTGTTAAAACACGTGCCTCCAGGACCCACCCTCAGAGTATCCCCCTCAGCAGGTAGGAGGTGGGCCCTGGGGATTTGCATTTCTAATAAGTCTCTCGGTGCGGCTCGGCCATGGGCCACACTTTGGGAACCACTTTCATCAATTTATACTCTCTCACTCTCTCCCCCTCAGGACAAATGACAGGTGCACACACTCAGGTTCACCTGTGTGGGCACCTGTCATTTGTCCTATGGTCACATTTCTATAACTGTCTTCCACACATGGGTCCCTATTGGTCCAGAATCAAGTGCAAAATCACTTGACCTCATGACTTCATGCTCTGACCAACAGAATCATGTGGCTTCAACCTTTAAATTCTTCAAGGATTGGGTGGCAGTCCTTGAAGCATTTTTGAGCAGGGGAGTTGCTTATTTCCTCCTGCACCTCCAGCCCACTAGGGACTCCACCTTGTGTCTGCCTCCCTCCTTCCTGGCCTTGGGTCCCTCTTCCCCTCATTCTTGCTTCCCTGGATTCCTGCCCCAGCCCAAGCCCTAGCACAGTAAGCTTTCCTTCAGCTCTTTTTTCTAGGGAGACTGGACTAGATGATATACTTCCATGTCCTCTGACCATACAATGGTAATGTATTCAGATAATACCTGTGTAAGCATAAGACAAGATTAAGAGGGGTACAGTTTTGGCTTACCATAAAGAGCAGTACAAATGTCATGATTGCTCAAGCACTTTCCTGGCAGGATGGCAGCTTCCATAGTCATTTTCCAGGTGTCCCCACGGGAGCCTGGGAACCAGGCTCTCCTGTGTTTGACGATGTGGAAAGTGGTGTTCGCAGAGTCCCTCTGCCCTTTACAGCTGGACCAGCTGGCTCCTGTGCTCCAGGCATTATCATACTGTCCAGAACCTCAAAACCAGCTCCCCGGCTGCCTCACTCTTCCTTCTCTGCTTGTGAAAATGGTGCACAGACACGTGTGTCCCTCTGTATGTGAGTGTGATACTTAGGTAGTTTCAAGGGAAACTTGTGGTCTCAAGGGAATAGTCCCAAGGAGAGCCACCAGCAGCCCTCTCTTAGCACTCCAGGGAAGCTGGGCCTTTTCCTGAGGTGAGGAACGGATGGGAGCAGCAGCGGTGGACGCTCAGCAGGTTGTTTAGCTGGACGCTGTGTTCTCCACCTTCTCCCCCATAAATGCCCCAGAAGCAGAAGATGCTGAAGACCTCTAGGTTATCCAAGAGAGGAGAGGGAAAGTTGGAAGGAAGGAGGTGAGGGAGGGAGGGAGGAAGGGAGAGAGAGACCGAGGGAGAGAAGAAGAGGAAGAGAATGAGGGAACAAAAAAAAGAAAGAACAAAAGAATGAACGGTCAAGTCCATAGACTTAGTGGCTTCGTAAGAAATACTGTGTTTTGAAGAGTCACACCTCAAGTGCAAACGGCCCTGCCAGTTCTTTGCACTCCTCCTGCTTCAGAGGATCCAGCCGCCTACTGACTTGGAAGCAAGAACTGTGTGGAGGCCCTTGGCCTTGGCTGAGCATGCTGGGGACAGTGAAGGAGAAGGCTTCACCGTGAGGGAGGCGGCTGTGGATACTTTGTAAGCAATGCACAAAAAGGAGGATGGGGTCTTTCTTGGCATTGTTTATTTTGTCCTAGAAAATTGGCCTTTATTCTGACTCAGAAATTGTTTGAAAAAACAAACAAACAAACAAACCAAGAGAATGTGGGCAGCGGAGGTCTGGCTTGTAAGTGAGAGAGGGTTTGGTTTCCTCCAAGAATCCTGACAGCCTAATACTCTCTAATAAGACAGGCTTGCTGCAGGAATGGCACCAGGGAATTCATCCAAGGGGAAATTTAGCCAATAAAATTTTAAATAAGAAAAAGCCTGTGGTTTTTGATGTATAAGTCGGTGGTCCCGGTGAGCTGCTCTGCAGTGGAGCAGCTTTTCCTAAAACCAGCCCTGACCACAAACCAAGAACGGCCAAAGTGCTCTGAGGTTCCCTCTCCGTCACGGGCAGAAAGAAAAGCCGGCCAGCCCCTCTTTCACTTCTTGTGGCCCTGCTCCTGTCTGCAATGCTGGCAAAGTCATGATTTTCCTGGGTGTGGTCAGGCCTGCTCAGAAATTCTGACTTTATGGACTCCTCTTTGGACTCCGAACAAGCCCAGGGAAGAGTGTGATGCTCTGTAACAGTATCCACCGTAACGATGGAGAGGATTCCTGCTCTTCCTGTGGGGTCTTTCAAGAGCTTGAAAGTGCTCCCCAGAAAACTATTCCTTCAAGGTCGCCCTTGTCCTGCTGACATCAGGCCCCTGCCCTGCCCCCCGCAGCCCCACCTGCCAGTGCTCTTCAACTGCAGCCTCTGCTATGTCCGGCCCTGAAGCCAGAGCCCAGGAAAGAACCCCCAAGCCTCAGGCCACCAGGAGCTGGAACCTGGGGCAGAGCATGCTGCCACGCACCTCTGTGCCTGCAGAGAAGCTTGAATGTCCTCATACCCACTAGGTCATAACCTCCTGCCCACAGCTAGGTGTCCCTCAGATGCCTCCCCTGGGGAAATGGCGCTGACCCCCTATCTCTGGTCAGGGCCTAGGCACTTTCTAACTGGGCAACTCATTGAGATGCCAAAACCACTCCCAGCTGCCTGGGATTGCCTGTTGGATCACCCCCATCCTCCATGCAGACCCCGTGGACGGCCACTGGTGCTGCACCATGCCTGAGCACTCAGTACCTCAGAGGTTTTCTAACCACTGAACACAAGAAACCCAGGAGTTTGTTTAGAAATGAGAAGTCCTGTATTCACTGCTAGAGCTTCGGATTCAAGTGCCTGCCCTATCCCCTCATCCCCAACCCTGGGGATCCAAGTGCAAGAGGACTGGAAGTCATCTTGGATCACCCTGCACCAACCCCAGGCCAAGTCCCAAAGGCTCTGGTCCCTACCCCTGCAGTCCCCACTGATCTCACCACTTGGTGTCCCTGCCTGGTCTTGGGCCATGTCCACCCAAACTACAACATCACCTTCTCACATTTAAATCATCTTTTGGTTCCAAGATATGTGCTCTCTCTCAACCCAATCAGACTATAAATTCAGCCCCCCCTTCTGATCTCCGTGCATGTGTAGGCACCTGCAACCATAGGACAGTCAATGAATTCTGACAACCCAAAATGAATGACTGAGGTAAAGGCATCAATCAGTGGACGTTTATTATGCCAAAGTCTGAGGAGGTGCCTGGGAAAAGCACAAACCACAGAAGCATCTGTGACCTAAGCTGTCCCCAGAGGGATTTTGGAACTCAGTGTTTAAGGGGAGAGGACACACAGGAACAAAAAAGAGGAGGGGTGAGCAGTGAGGCAAATTGGTCACATTCTCCTCCAACTTCAGTTGGTGTCCAGGAAATCTACATTTCACTAAGGTAAGATGCCTGTTTGAAGAGAAAAGTGGAGTCAAGGGAGAATCAGTTCTGCAGATGTCCCCGGGTAGGTGGAAGAATGATGGATCTTGTCCTTTCTCTATTCTGCACCTGGGGAGGTAAACTTGTTATCAACATTATTGGTATGGAACAGACTTTAGCTTTAAGAGCCAAACTTAACCTGCAGACCCAAGTTACAGTTTCCATGTCCTTGTTTAGGGAGCCCAGCAAGGAATTTCCTCATGAACAATCTGTGGGGTCCCCCTTTTAGGCACCTGCGGCCTGTTCCCTTCCCATAATGTCAGTGACAGCTATTCATTCCAAGGGGGTATTGCATGACTCGGCCTCCAGGCTTCACTCTCCCTTCTGCATAACCAGTTAGGGGTGTGGGAGCCTATGACTTTTATTTTCCTTTACATCAGTGGTTCTCAACCTGTGCATCACAACCCCTTTTTAACAATGAAAGTACATTGTGGCATTAGGAAGGTTGAGAAACACTGCTTTACGTGATGAAATATTGTTGAGCCTTAAAAAAGGAGATATTGGGCGGCACCTATGGTTCAACGGAGTAGGGCACTGGCCCCATATGCTGGAGGTGGCGGGTTCAAACCCAGCCCCCGCCAAAAACTGCAAAAAAAAAAAAAGAGAGAGAGAGAGATTGCCATTTGCTAACAACATGAATAAATCTGGGTGACCTTCTGCTGAGTGAATAAGCCAGACACAAAATAATAAATCCTATATTACCTCACTGATAAGTAGAAACTTAAAAAAAACTTTTAAATAAATAGAAACAGAGAGAACAGCGGTTACCAGGGGCCAGGAGGGGGAGGAAATGGGGAGAAATAGGTCAAAGAATGACAAACTATAGCTATGGAGGATGAGTAAGTCTGGAGTCTAATGCACATTGTATTATATACTGAAACTTGGCTGAGAGAGTAGATTTAGGTGCTGTCACTACACACGAAAAAAAATAACTATGGAAGAATGGAAGATGATGGACGTGCAGATTTCTCCATCGTAATCATTTCATTAGGTATATGTATATCAAAACATCATGTTGTACGCCTTACATAGCACAATAAAGGACAAATTTAAAATAGATGAATAAGTTCTACATCTGACAGTGACAAGAAGCTAATTTAAGGGACATTCATTATAGGTTGGTATTTCAAGTGTGATCAATTTTGAATGAACTATAGTCACACAAAAATGAACAAGGGAGTAAAATAAAATGAAATCATTTTATACTTGTTCCATTTGGTCTATCTTCATCCTTTTCTTGTCGCAGCAGAAAACATTTTGATCTGAAAACATTTTTCCACCCCTGCCTTTCCTTCCAAGGCCTCCTGCAGAAACGGCCCCCCTTGTTGTGGGTAGAGCCCTCTTTACCCAGCACCTCCCCCGACAGCCAACGCTGTGACTGTCCAGTCCACTGCCATCCCTGGTGGGAGGGACCCCTAATCCTGCTGCGCTCCTCTCCTGAGCTGCCATTTGGATTCACAAGACATAACACTGGGGCCTGAGCATTGAGAACAACAGCAAGAAATACAGTATTTGGGACAAGCCCTCCGCTTTCTCCTTTCTCTGCAATTATCACTCAACTGCTTCAGTAAATAACAAAATTGTTCCCCACACACATCATTACCATTTACGAGATTAAAATAGTCTGGAGGTCGGGAAGGCAAACACAGGTTAGTTTGAGTTTTTGAAATAAATTGCTCTCCTTGGCTAAGCCTCCCCCAACCTCCTCTGTCCTGGGGGAAATTGAGGATAAGAGCCCAGGCAAAAGTCAAGCTGGCAGCTCCCTCATGCGGGAAGAGATTTTCAAGAAAGACAGAATAAGGAAAAGACGGTGCTCTCAGCAGCCTGAGTCTGGGCCTGGCAGCGGGGGAGGCTCATACCTGACAGTCCCTGCGCTCTCAGCAATGCCTCCCTGGGCCTCTGCCACATTGGGGGCTTATGGAGTCTACCTGTGGGGACCTCCAGGTAAAATCCAAAGTAAGGAGTCTTGGATGAGCTGTTTCGCATTCCTCTGTGCAGATTATGGCCTTGATTTTGGTTACCCACTCTACCCACCCCCTACCCCGACAAACTTGGCATAAGCCTCAAGCACAGCTAGGGAAGAATAAATAGAAACCAGACCCAACAGCCCCAGGCCAAGAGCCACCCGACAGACCACAGAGCCACCTTGTCCCACTCCAGGGCCCCAAGCACAGTGTGCTCACACCACAGGAGCCCTCTGTGACAGGGACATCACTTTCTGGCCTTATTAGCCAGTCCTCTCTGATGCTGGGCAGTTTCTCCAGAGAAGGAGACATTGTCCATGATCTTGAAATATGTCCTAAAGGAGACCCGAGGATCAGTCATAAAAAGACCCATTTAGTTGAGTGACATTTCCACCCTTGGCATGAAGTCCGCAGGGCTGACAAACTCAAATGACTCTCAGGACCAGGAAGGTAGCATATCTACCTGAATGACAGCCAGCTAGAGACACACCCAAATCTCTCTTCAAATTCAGGTTTAGAAACTGTGCTGGCCAAACAAGACGGCTGAAGACCAGGTTCAGCATCCCGGCTTCCAGTTTGCAATCCTTGAGTTAGGAAAATTTTTTTTTTTTTTAAATCGCAAAAACAAGAGATAATAATAAACAAGAGTGAAGTGTTTTTTTCTACTGATGAGCAGCCCACGTCCTCGCTCCACTGTGAAGTGTCATCTAGACTCGGCAAATGGTCATCATGAAAAGGATGTGATTTCGGAGTGTTTTTCCAGGAAGCAGGATGGACCCCAAGCGGCCAGTCCCGTTGTCTATCCTCATCTCCTTTGGGACCAGGAAGTCTTTGTGAAAATCTAGCCAGCACTATTAGAGAATCTCTGGTCACAGGCTAGAGGATTTTCTTCTACTGAAACTAATTAGCATTGGCTGTAACAAAAACCTCATGATCTTGGTGTTATTAGCTTGGTGTTGTAACAATAGCGCGGACCAGCCCAGTCCTCTGGCATTCTGCCCTGGTGCCTGGGGAAGACAGCAATGAGGAGACATGCGATGACTGTGTCCCAAGTGCTCTTCCAAGTCTGTGTCAGCCACAGACACCAACGTTGCCCGTTTCCCCACAAGTCATTCCCATTCCCCTCTGCACTGTAGGGCACATCATGAGACGATGACGATGACTTAGGGACCAATAGGATAGGAAGCAGGTGGCCAGGATATACCTGGCTGAAGAGATTCCTGCTGCTGAACTCTGACCTGGCTCCCTGGGGGGCAGGGGGGAGAAGGGTCTGCAGGGCTGGTGGTTGGAGCCAGGAAAGAGAAAAGGGGACAGTCAGACTGTGGGGACTTGGATCTCATGTGAGTTCCATATGGACTCAGCCAGTAAAGATCAATACTGGGAATAGTTGTGAGGAGTCGGGGCCTAATTAAATAAGTAAATTATTGTTAATAGGTTTGATGACATTTTCTCCCCTACATCTGATAGCAATGGAAGATGCCAGTTCAGTTCCTTATCCATAAGTTTTTCCAAAGGTAGGAAACCTCCCAGGACATGTGAACAGGAAGGAGTGTGTCCATTTGTGTGTCCATTTGAGGTTCAGGTAGAGAAATTTTTTTAAAAAGGCACTGAGAAACCAAAAGGTACAATGAGGGAAGGAAAAGCCTGGCGGAAACATGAGTTCCCTCATCCTTCCACACCACCACCCACTGCTCCAGCTCCCAGAGCCCTGGTGGGCACTGTTGGGAACCGTTGGCAACTACCAGCTCACCAGCCCACCAAATGCCCTGCCATCCCACCGTGGCACCTGCACCCTGACCTACACTCTGGCAGCCATTCTCTCTTTGGTCCCATGAGGCAGCAGCTGCCTGACCAAAAGCCCGCACTCCCCCAAGGGTGACATAAGAGCTACAGCTCTGCAGTGTTCCAAGCTAGTCAGGGAAAGGGCTGAAACAGGGGTGCATTAGCATAAGAAGACTTTATAATGGGAAGGTAAAAAGGCCATGGTTAATAAAGTACATCAAGATTATTGGGGGAAACATAAGAATTGATATGAGACTGATATGATTAGAAAGGCATCAACTACAAAAAAGCCAGAAAGGAGATTATGTCTTGATCAGATGAAGGGTAAGATTGGTAAAACAAAGTTTAGAGGACATGAGCTACCCCTAGTCTAGAGATGCCTACCCATCTAACGATGAGAAAGCTTCCCAACAATTTTATGGTTTAGAAACAACAAAGACAGATAATCTCATGTTGTTCAGCACTCCAAAATAACTCTCCCGGAGATGTAGCAATATGAAACTCACTAACCAAATGCCTTGGGTAGGTCAGCCTTCTTCACTCTGCTAACGAAGTACTATCATCTATGTGTACGTGCCCGAGAGAAAAGAGGCCAGACACGTCCCAGCACTTTGGGAGGCTGTGGCGGGTGAATCTCTTGAGGCCAGGCATTTGAGACCTTTCTGGGCAACATAACAAAACTCCATATCTACAAAAACATTAAAAGATTAACTAGGCATGGTGACACGTGTCTGTAGTCCTACCTACTTGGGAGGCTGAGGAAGGAGGCTGCAGTGAGCTCCAGTCACGGCACTGCACTCCTGGGTGACAGGGTGAGACACCGTCCAAAAAAGAGAGAGAGAAAGAATTTCTGATCCAAGTCTTAGCCAATTTCAAATCAGTGATTCATGAGCCTGTCTTGGTGTTTGAGGATCATGTTTTTTTTTTTGTTTGTTTGTTTGTTTTTGTTTTTTCTTGTTTGGAAGTATGCAGAGACAACAAAAAAGTTCCAAGAATAATGCCTGGCCTCAAGAGATTCACCCGCCACAGCCTCCCAAAGTACTGGGATGTGCCTGGCCTCTTCTCTCTCTTATGCACGTACACATAGATGATAGAACTTTGTCAGTAGAGCAAAGGTTGTCTCATTAAGCCAGATTGATGCCAGATTGAAGGTTGTCTCATTAAGCCAGATTGATGCCAGAAGGGTCACAAGTAGAGAGAGTTGAGGTCTTCTGAAAGAGAAAGAGTGACTCCCAAACCTATAATACATCAATGAAGCAAGAATATGCCATCAGAAATGAAGTTGGTGGTCTCCACACAAGGCCTGTTCAAGAGTGATATCCTGACTCATTGAAATTTCATTAGAGCTGTGTGTCATACGAGGTTGGACAATTAAATTCATGAATACCTCCTAGAAAAATTGCTTTGAAGTGTGGACTAGGCACTGGCATTGGTGCAGAGCTTCCCAAGAGAAGGACTTCAAAGGGGACTGTAGTGACATTCAGTGATGAGGTACATGGCACTTTTTCTAGGATGAGTTCTCAGACTTAATTGCCCAACCTCATATAAACCACCATTGGCTATGATCATCAGGTTTTTGAAACTTAAAACCATTAAACCATCTAACTAGTACACTTTGTTCTAATCCCAAGCTCACCAAGCAATTATTGTTTACAATTGGCTTGATGGTTGTGTCTATAGGAAGAAACAGGTGCAGGCCATTAAAATGTATTTTATCAGCATGACAGTTGTGTTTTCAGGATAAATAGGAAGCTAGAATTCTGATTTGACCCACAGTCTAAACATTGGCTAGAGCAAATCTTCCTCAAGCTTGAGAGCTGCTCTCATGCTGCTGGCTGAATCAGGCTTTGAGCCTCTGAGGCTAGAGAAGATCCAACCTTATAATAGTGTTTTTCAACCTTTTTCATCTCTCAGCACACTTGAACCTATAATTAAACTTCTATAGCACACTTACATTAAAATAAAGAATATTCTTACTGTGCTTTGAACTTCTTTTGAAAATAATTTAATTAATGATCTTCAAAAATTTTTGTGGCACACCTAAGATCCTCTCATGGCACACCAGTGTGCCTCAGCAGACCAGCTGAAAATCACTGCCTTGGGGAGTCATCAATACCAATATCCCCAGAGACAGGCAGCTTCCATGGACACCCCTCCCTCTAGCCAGGAGTCCTCAAACTATAGCCCACAGGCCACATGCAGCGGTGTGATTGTATTTGTTCCCGTTTTGTTTTTTTACTTCAAATTAAGATATCTGCAATGTGCATAGGAATTTGTTCATAGTTTTGTTTTTTGTTGTTTTTTTTTTAACTATAGTCTGGCCCTCCAATGGTCTGAGGGACAGTGAACTGGCCCCGTTTAAAAAGTTTGAGGAGCCCTGCTCTAGACCATCGGTTCTCAACCTGTGGGTCGCAGGTTGTATTAAAGGGATGCAACATTAGGGAACCCATTAAGAAGGTTGAGAGCCACTGCTCTAGACCTTCAATTCACATCTGAGTTGGTCTGTTTTCCAGGAGCATGTTATATACTGGGCTGACCTAAGCCTCGTCTCCCAAAATCAAGGATATAATTTGTAAGATACCTGCCTGTGGATGATTTCCGTCTTTGATCAGTTACCTGGTCTCCCTGAAAAATAAACCCACAGTACCCAGCTCTGGTCTACTCAGTGGGAAAACTCTGGAAAAGGCACTAAGACATTCCTGACTTCCAAGCGTCTCAGATGGGGTGGTGTCCCCAGAGAGACAATGAAGGGCTGTCTTCTAGCCTGCTACTCAAGTCAATATCCCCACTGCCTAAGAGTGCCTGACACCTAGCAGGGACTCGGTATGTGTTTTAGAGCAATGAATGAATGGATGGATGAATGAAGGCAGTGTTTTTCTACCTGGCCTCTGTGTCCATGTCATTCACAAGCACAACATACCCTCCGAGTGACCTCTCTCATTCTACAAAGGGACTCCAGTCTGGGAGGGAGGGAAGGAGTCAGCTGCACGTCAAAATACCCGGGGCCTTGAATTTCCTAACACCCCCCCCCCACACACACACACACACACAGCCCAAGAGATCCTAAAATGGCCACGCTGACCATTTGGAAAGAGACTAAAAGAAAGCACTTGCTGACTGCCTCCACCCAGGCATCCGGCTGACCTTGAACAAAGGCGGCAGTGCCGGAGAAAAGCTGAGGAGGAGGCCGTGGCACTCCAGGCCGTGCGCCCTGCTGCTGCTCTGCGTCCACCCACACTGGGAGCTCACTCTCGGCACTGGGCGTTTGCCATTCCCTGCATGGAGAATGGCTGAGGAATTCAGTTTTCAGAGAAGCGAGACTCCCACTCAAATGTGCAATGCCAAAAGAGAAGCCCGGGGTGGGAGCCCCCGCCATGTCCTCAACCAGGGGCGGCATCTCCTTCCTGCCTGAGACAGCACCTGACTGTCCTTCCACCCCAGGGTGGGGGCCCGGGGGCTGCCTTGCCCCTCCAAGCCATGGGAACCCAGCTGACACCCAGACCACTGCCCCCAGTGCTCCAGGGACTTGTGGATGCCAGGAGAGCCAGAGGCCCACTTTTGGGTCCTGAAAGAGTGAGAGGAAAGAAGGCTTATTTTGAACTGAAATTCACCAGGGTGGAATCTGAGAGGAGGCTCCAGCTGCTCTGCGTCCTGAGGACCTCGGATACTTAGAGCAGGGAGCTGTCAAATGGTGAATCAGGACCCCAGAACCCCACTGCCCTTAGCCACCAGCCTTGGGGATCCCCACAGTCCTGTGTTCTTCAGTGGGTGCTGAGAGAAGGATGAAGGGGCAGGCTGGATGTCCAGTGGGAGCTAGCCTGTCAGGACCTCAAGTTGTCACCACTCCCACCTGCCCCATGGCAAACCCAGAGTGATAGATGCATACCCCAAAGGCATCACAGGTGGCATGGGGTGAGGCAGGAGGAGCAGAGGAGGCAGGGGGTCCATTTGCCTTTGACATTTAGTCCACACTCCTGAGTGGTGCCTTAACCTTTACTGCTTCTCAGAGCTTGGTACAGGCCAGGCAGGGGCTCTTTCCTAGGCACAAAGGCCTTCACAGTGACTTCAGACTCAGCCTTACTTGGATTCTTTGTGGCCCTGTGTGACTGCTCGAGTTCCAGCTTATAACCAAAACCTGCTGCCTGCCTGCACCTGCTACATTCCCGTGCAGAGAGGAGGGCGGAAGACCCTGCTTCCCAGGCACAGTGCAGCTGCTCTGACTCCACCACCACCTGCAAAAGCTTGCTTGGACTCATAAAGCTATAGGAAGAGCGGTGACAGTCACAGAGGGCTCACCTCGAGCCAGGCCAATCTACAAAACTAGGGCTTTGGACTAAGTTTGTTGCTGCAGAAGAGAGTTTCCTCCAACATATGGAAATAGAAGACACCCCCACACACACACCCCACACTCATCCCTTACCTCATCTGTCAAATCATTAATACATGGACCTTGACCTTCAGTAGCATCTCCCAGGTGCTGATATTAAACATCTGCCACCAGAACAGCTGTGGTCAGAGGGCCCAGTGCTGCTGGTCACTGGGTCTTGGCCTGACCCTTGGGAACAGAGGGACCATTTGCTCGCAGACTCCCCACCAGACATGGGAGAGAAAGGGCTCCCTAAGAGGCTCACTTGATAAGCAACTAAAATCCCCCCAAAGCAAAGCTAAAAAGGGATCTATCTTCAAAGACACTAGGATCTTCCTTTTTCTTCTTAATAAGAAGGAAATGAAAATACTCCACAAAGTGCTGAGGGGATTGAATTATACGACATCAGAAGGAAAAAGATTATCTGCTCTTATTACAGTCAGCAGCCTGTTCAGTAAGGAGCTCGAGTGGGGGTGAGTGAGGCAGGGAGACAGCCCGAAGGACTCCACGCTCCCCAGAGAATATTGAGCTGGGCCTCCTCTCAGGGTGATGGAGAGCAGAGGTCCTCAGAGTGACCTGGGCCCAGCAGCACCACCTGGGAGCTTGTTAGGAATGCACGTTCCCAGCCTCACCTGGCCCAGTGGGGCGGTGGGCCCAGCAACCTGTGCTTCTGATGCCATGTGTTTGAGAACCACTGTTCTTGGGGAAGAGAAGCACTTGGGCGTCTTTATCGACTTCCTTATTCTGGCTGGAACTGCAACAAAGCTGCAAAGTCATGACCAAAACCGGAGAGAGCTGTGCTGCCAGGCAGACCATGACTGGGTTGCCACATTGAGTTTCAACTTCCTGAATCATCTCAGAGGTGTATGTGTTGCTGGAGAGAGCCGTGCCGCCGGGCAGACCATGACTGGGTCAACACACTGAGTTTCAACTTCCTGAATCATCTCAGAGGTGAATGTGTTGCTTTCCAAATATGGATGCTCCAAACATTTTGAAAATCAGTTTCCTGGCCACACTCTGCCTCTTGTTCCCTTGCCAGGCAGATGGGAAGCAGGACTCCCCACCAGGATAAGGGACAATCACAGGACTAAATTAAGCCAATCTTCGTGAAGTGCCTAAAACGATGTCTCTATTTTTATAGGGCCTCAAAAAACATTGGCTTCTGTTTCTTCTTGTTTCTTGAATCTTCCCAGAGTTTAACATATCCAGACTCAATTCTCCTAATACGATTATGAATCCTAGACCCTTCATCCGTAGCTAACTGAACCCCAAGAGGGGCACAACCTCTCTCTGTGAGACAATGGCCCGCACCATCATTTTCTCTGAATGTCCATCCCCAGCGATGGCTCAGAAACCGCATCAGTGCCTCGTTATTGAAATGTACAGTTTTAACACTGTTGTAGTACAAAGACAAAACCAGGCTGTCCAAGCACTCATTTGGCAAATCATTTGTCAGCACGGACATCACTAACCCCAGACTCCCTGCAAAATAGCAGCGGGGAGTCATTCTCCGTGGGTGATTTGTCTATTTTCTCTTTAAAGGATGAAAGAGCAGTTTAAGATCCAGGGTCCCAGATTTAAATGTATGTCACTGTGATTCCACCATTAGCACGGCGCTGAGTGACCACTTTAAGACCATGTGAAATCATGTGCTTTGACACAGCTGAGTTAGAATTGGCGACCCTGTGATGTAAGGGAGCCAGTGCCTGGCAAGGCACCCATAGTGGGCCTCTGAGCAACCGCTGATGACTGGGTTCTATCGTGGCCGGGACTCGAGGAGGTCAGTGAGATGGTTCTGTCTCCTGTGATCGGACTGTCCATCTGGCAGAGGACAGTTTAATTGGCAAGTTAAGGAGGAGTGGGAGTGACACGGACACAACTGCTGCCAGCCTTGCTCTTTCCCCAGCAACTGGGAGCTAATCCCTTTCTACTTGGAAGGAGGAGCAGAGCTGGCTGCTCATTCCCCTCGGAGCCTCTGAATCCTCCAGGCGCCAGGCCGTCTGCCACTCTTCTTCTTCGCAGGGGAGGCCACAGGGGCTAGAAGCAAATTATCTATAATGAGCCTGGAAGGATCCCTTCTGGGACTAACCTGCTCTCCATATGCCAAAACCCTGACACACACAGTTCCCTTTCTTCTCTGTCCCCAGAAGCACCTCCTTCTGTGCCTCATTTAAAGTGCCTAAAAGGCAAATGGCTTCCAGACCTCTCTCTACCTCATATTCTAAGCTCATTAATGAAGACAAAGAGGCACTAGGGAAAAAAACCAAATACAAAACGCACTTTCAAAAGGTAAAATAGGTGCTTTTTTTTTGTCTTTGTTTATTTTAATATTCATTCACACCTGGGCATAGGCTTTTCACAATCTGGGCTAGCCTTCATACGAAAAAACAATAAAACATTTATTTAGTCTATAAATATTTATAAGACATAACCCATAAGCCAGGCATCATGCTAAGTCCTGGAGCAAATTGATGCTGAATAAAACGAACATAGTCTTTCTCTCACTGAACTTTAGTGCAGAGAGCAGAAAGGCATTCAACGAGCAAATAAAAAAACACATATGCAATTAAAGTACATGTTAAGTGCTTAGAAGAAACAAAGTGCAGCAATAGGGCAGGGAAGAGGGAAGGCCTTGCTGAGGAGGAAACACTTAGGTCAAGACCTAAAGAATGAAAATGGGCCAGGCTGCAAACCTTCAGGACGAAAAGTGTCCCGGGAGGAGGAAACAATGTGTCAGAAGACCAGATACAGGAAGTGTTGCGTGGGTTTGAGGAACAGGAAGATGCCAGACAGGCCGAAGGGACACCAGGAAAGGAGGAGAAAAAGAGGGAGTCAGCGGGGTGGCAGGGGCCAGATGAGGTGGGGCAGGGCTGGACAGGTGGGAAGGACCTTGACAGCTGTGGTTTTAGGTTTGGACATCTATTCCACATGCAGTGGGAAGCCTTTGAAGGGTTTTAAGAAGAAGGCATATTATATGATACAATGTCTGTTCTCTAGCAGCTCTCTGGAGGGGAAATTTGAAGGAACAGGAGAAGCAGCAGGAGGCAGGGAAACAGGCTTTGCCCAACTCCAGGTGAAACGTGGTGCTGTCTGGACTCATGTATCAGAGGCAGAGATGAGAAGAACTGAGTGTATTTGAGATGTCTTGGTGATGTGGGAGAGGAAGAAATCAAAGCCCACACAAGATTTCCAACCGAAACAATTAGATGAAAGATGGTCACAGTAGAGATGACCCCCAGGAAGTAGTAGGGGGTGGAGCACAGAGGGCTGCCCCGGACATGTCGGAGGAGGGTCAGGCAGGGGGCTGATGCCCACCAGGCTGCCCCAAACACTCTGCCCTTAGTGCTGGGTGTCCTCCAGAATGTGAGAGGGAACCTGCAGCCCAAGGTCTCCTGGTTTCAGCAGCTCTTACAAAAGCACACCAACTTTCTGCTTTCAAACTTGAGGGTTGAAATGCAACCAGAAAGATCTCAAAACACACAATTCAGTTAGAAAGTTTCCCATTATTCACACAGATATTGTGCCTCTTTGCCCATGATAGCCTGAGAAACAGTAGTTGATCTAAGGATAGGCTTCCAGAGAGTTGTTCATTGACTAAGAAATGAGAAGATCTGCAGCCTTGGAGACCCTGATAATCCAGACATGAGACTCCCACAGCTGCTCTCCCCAGTCCTGCTTTGACTGCGAACCAAGGCTTGTTCCCTTCCCTGAAATGCATGAGTTCTTGACTTGGACATAATTGTGAATATCTTGGTGCCCAACAAGACATTCGGTGTGAATTCTATGAGATACATAAAATGGATCCAAGAATTCAGGCAAGCTTTAATACTTCTTTCACAAAAAAACATAACTTTTAACATTTTGATTGTACTTGTTTTTCTGTGTGCTCTCTCTTCTACTAGATGGTTTGAAGACAGAGTCTTTGGCATGGTCTTAAACCTTGTGAAAACTTACTCAGCCTTCTGGTCAGAACAAGGGACTTCATTGACACTTTCTGATGATGCTGTCACAAATCTCCAATGCCAGTGTCAAGTGAGAAGTTTAATTAGTCCTATCTTAGGGATGAAGCTTAATGGAATAAATGTAAGATCTCCCAAAGCTATCATCCATTCAAGCCCACATCTTTTCCTTTTCACAATTACCTAAAAAGTATGCCAGAAAGTAAATCCTTAAGTCAAGGGGAGGCCATTCTTACCTCTAAAATAGAGCCACTGGCAGGCTTATTATGAGGATTAAATGAGATAATACATGTAATTGGCTATGACAGTGCTCAAGAAATGGTGATAGTGATAGTGATGGTGATAATGGTGGTGATGATGGTGGTGATGGAGATGATGATGGTGATAGTGATGATGCTGGTGATGGAGATGGTGATGATGATGGAGATGATAATGATGGTGGTGATAGTGATGATGATGGCAATAGTGATGTAGATGATGGTGGTGATGATGGTGATGGAGATGATGATGGAGATGATAATGATATGGTGATAGTGATGATGATGGAGATGGTGATGATGATGGCGATAGTGATGTAGATGATGGTGGTGATGATGATGATGATGATGGAGATGATAATGATGATGGCAATAGTGATGTAGATGATGGTGGTGATTATGGTGATGGAGATGATGATGGAGATGATAATTATAGGGTGATAGTAATGATGATGGAAATGGTGATGATGATGGCAATAGTGATGTAGATGATGGTGGTGATGTGATGGTGATGATGATGGTGGTGGTGGTAATGATGATGATGATGGAGATGATGGTGATGATGATGGTGGAGATGGTGGTGATGATGATGGGGATAGTGATGATGGTGATGATGATGATGATGATGATGGAAATTATGATGAAGATGGTGATGGAGATAATGATGGTGCTGGTGATGGTGACAGATGATGGGAACCTTGCTCAGAGAGAGCTAAAACCAAGCTGAGATTCTCCCAGACATTTGCTGGCTGGTGGAGTGCTTTAGGCAGGTTTTGGGGAGGCCTGATGATGAGAATGGAGTGACATACAGCAACTTGGCAATTGAGGAGCACCACTCTACAGAGGCCATCTAACCACAGCCATAACTCGAGTTGGCCCAAAAGACATCACAGGGCATAAAGAAAAAGTAATGCTCACTATATCCTTCTATCCTTGATTCCAGGAACAAATGTGGCCATGAAGCATCCTTCCTCTGCTCATCCCTACAGTGTTTCTGCCTTCTCCACTCCCCCCTTGTCACATCTCAGCCTCCTGTGGACCTATTTACAGATGATGGCTTTTAGATACTACTCCTATATTTTTTAAGATAATGAGGATATGCCTAATTACATATTAACCTACCAAAAAGGTACTAATTAGATTGCCTTGCCATTAATAACACTAGTGGGAGAATGCAGATCAGGAGAGATATTGAAGAACTTATTTCTCAGCAGAAAGAGGAGGAGCAGCTAGAGCACAGATTCTGGGCCTGCACACAATCCTGGTAGGAGTGATCTCATATTTTTATCCGATGAACACATGGAGGGCACTGTCAGGGCTGTCTGTCATGCTTTCCCATGTAACTGAACACTTCACTGATCCTAACTTATGTCTTTCTAGACTCCTGGGGAAGACTCTTGATCCCTTGCCTTGGTTAAACCCCCTTCATCAGCCTTTGGGACATCAGAGCAGGAACAATGCATGAATCCATTTGCTTCCATCCCCTTCTGCTGACCGGGCAATACTTTGGTCCTACACTATATATGTTCTTTGCCGGAACTAGAGATTGCTTCCCTGGGAAAATCCTCTTGCCACTAGCCAGCTGCCTCTAGATAGCTCTAGTTGGGAAGGAGGGAGGAGAAACCATCCCAAGTTGCCTTCTGTCCAGACAACTCCAACACAAAGAAAAAGGTATGGGTTTGATGAGAGATCATTCATTCCAAAGCTGAGTCCTAAGTTAAATGCCAGCCAAACTCTGTGACCAGGGTCAGTCACCTGTTCCCTGTCCCCTGCAAGATACAACATGGAAACGTGCTCCCCTGGTAATGGCCAATGGCTGCTATAAGACATCCCAACTCATGGAGCAATCTCAGCCTGAGGAAGTGCCAACCCTATGAATAAGCAACTGCTAGAATGAAGCTTTAAAGAAAGCGAGTCCACGAGACCTGTCAGATGCTGCTCCTTGGCATGCCATACTCCACACCTCCACACAGACACAAACACACACACACTCACACACATACACACACCCTGATCACAAACTCACAGATGCAGACACTGTCTGACTTTCTATCCACAGGTGATGCCAAAGACTCAGCATTAGAAAAGCATGTGTTTTTGACTACTTTTCCAGTGGAATCAAGGGATTAACTCTTGAGGATATTTTATATTGTACTGCAACTTCAATTACATGCATTGTTGGTAGGAGGATGGAGAGGGAAAGACGGAAGAAACTGCAGGCTAATTTGTCCTCTAGTCCACTAGGGAAACACAAGCCACACAGCACCCGGTCCCCCATGTCTGTCACACTGTGAGCAGCTCTCAGGGCTGATGTAAAGTCGCCACCGTCCCAGTTTGCCAGGGTGTTTGGGGTTTCCCAGGACACAGAACAACAGGTATAGCTTGAAACCCTAAACACAGACTGTGATCCCTGCATTTAAAGATCCTTCCCTTTTCTATATTTAACATGCTGTGGAATTATATTTGCATATGTACTCATTCATAGTACATAGTGAACACTACTTTCTGCATTAAACATTCATAGTGTATAATTCAACACAGGGTTTTACACACTTAAAAAGTTTTATGATAACATCAGAGATTTTTAAGACTATTTTGAATCTATGAGAGTTTTACCTTACCTGATGACTTTGACACTCAGGTAAGATGCAAGCCCCCTGCAGAAGGACTGGGCCACTGAGAGCCCGAGGCTCAGAGTGAAATTCCAGGCACAGAAGAGGGTCACTTTGTGGCAAGCCACCAGGGCCATGTACAGCAGATTCCCTGAGTGACCCAGCCTTGAATCACTCGTGGCTGTCCCCACCTGTCCAGCTGCTAGCTGAGCTGCCAGCAGGAGCGCTACCCTATGAGGTTTGGAGTACATTACTGATCCCCTCTGTGTTCTGTGTTCCTTATATTTAAAAAAAAAAATTTAAGAACACCTGGCTTCCCAGCACACAGTGAGATATTTGATGAGGAAGTCTTTTGACAATATTAACATGATGTTATTTCAAACATAGCCCCTCCCACTGCTTATGTCCTTCCCCCACACTGAGCACTAGCTATGGAGCTCAGATCAGTATTCTATGTCAGCAAGGGGACTGTCAGTCTGTAAAGTGTAGATAAGGCCAAGGTGGGCGGCTGGGTCTGTTCAAGATTCCTAGTTCCTGCCTATCTTGGGAAGAGGAGATATACAAGAAACCAGCAAGTCCAGGGTGAAATAATCTGTGATTGTGAGAATCACAGGCTGAGCTGGGGCTTGTGTGTAGAGGTGAGGGCGTCTGAGCTGCATTTTGAAAACTGACCACAACTAGCCCAAGGGACCTGAGAGAGAAAGGGATTCCAGGCAGGGCAACAGCATGACCAGTGGCAGGAATGGCAAACCGTTCCCAAGTGCCTCCTCTGTGCAAGGGGGCTGTGCTAGAAGCTGGAGGTAAGGGCAAGGCCAGTGCTGCCCCTGCCTGGAAGACGCTGGACACCCTCCCAGTCCTTGGCAGTGGAGTCCTCACCTCCTGTCTCTCCCACCAGCCCATTCCATCCTGACTACTAGCATTCCAGTCCTCAGCTGCAGACTTTATCCTGTCACCGCTGGCTTGAGTCCTTCCAGGGACTCCCCGTGGCTTTTTTAGACATGGTGAGCTCTCCGCACAGTGCTGTGTCAGAGCCTGGCCAGCCTCTCTCTCCACACCTTCCCTTACTCTTGCTCACACCTCTGCACTCGAGTGGGTGCCTTTAACAACTAAAAGGCAGAAAAGCCAAAGGCAGAGATGGAGGACCCGCTGGCCTCAGGGCCACAGGGGAGTGCTTTGAGGACTGGCTGTACCTTTGCTTAGCCTTGGGGTCACAGCAGGTCACTAACCTCCTGGGCCCTTTGTCTCTTCAGCCAGAGCAGGGAGTCTGGCTCTTATTGAACACTCACTCAGCTCAACACAAGGGACATACCGCTGGTGTGGCTTCATTTAATCCTCACAAAAGCCTTAGGAAGTAAATGTTCATGTGTCTATTTCCGGTAGACAAGGAAGATGAACTGCTTAATCTCCAAAGGCCCTTTTAGTTCTAATATTTATGATTTCATGAAAGAGTTTCATTCTGAGGCTAAAGAACAAAGAAAGGCGAGAATTCTCCCTGTGCTAGTTTTATCTACAGGTACGCAACAAGTTACTCCAAAAGTCCACAGTTTAAAACAACAAATGTTAAGCATCTCACAGTTTCCGTGGGTCAGAAACCCATGAGTGGCTTAGCTGGGGAGCTCCGGCTCATGGGAATCAGCAGTCGGTGTGTCAGCTGGGGCTGCCATGATACGGAGCTGAAGGACCCATTTCTAAGCCCAGCCACGTGGTTGCTGGCCAGTCTCAGTTTCTCACTGGCTATAGGTTGGAGGCCTCACTACCGGGACATGCCGGTCCTCCGGAGGACAGCTCACAACACGGCAACTCACTTTCCCCAGAATGAGGGATCTAAGGAAAAGAGACCCTTCCATGACCTAGTCACAAAGTTACACATTATCACCTGCACCTTATTCTGCTCATGAGAAGTGAGTCACACTCAAAACATGGGAAATTAAGCTCCACTCCATGGAGGAAGGAGATCAAAGAATTTGTGTCATCTCTTTAAAACCATCATAGAGGACAAGCGTGGTGGCTCACACCTGTAATCCTGGCACTCTGGGAGGCTGAGGAGGATGACTGGAGGTCAGGAAGTCAAAATCAGCCTAAGAGAGAGACCACATCTCTACTTAAAAAATGGAAAATTAGGTGAGTGTGGTGCTGAGGCAGGAGGATCATTTAAGCCTAGAAGTTTCAGGTTGCAGTTAGCTATGATGACACCACTGCATGCTAGCCTAGGCCACAGAGCTGGACTCTGGCTCAAATTCATTCATTAGTAAAACCATCATAGAGGAAGATAATGAGCAAAGGAAAATCCAAAGGACTAACATCCTTAACCATGGGAGGAAGTCTGTCCAGTGGGTAAAAACATAGGCTTTGAAATTAAACAATTGCCAGGCTGGAATCACTTAAAGAACATACGACACTGGACAAATTTCTTAACGTCTCTGAACTTTGATGTCAGTGTCCTTATCTGTAAAATAATGACAATAACAACTTCCTTATACGGTTATTGCACACAGCAAATGCAATGATGTTTGTTGAGTTAATGGCCCATACTAAGAGCACAAAATCATGGCCGTTTTGATACAGGGCTCATCTTACCGTAATCCTCGCACATCTCTACAGTACAAAGTCACTGTGTTATAGAAATGTGAAACACTAGAAAAAATATTGATATATCTGGGAGAGGAGTGGTAAAGCCAGGAAATCAGGAGCGTGATCAGAGACACTTTAATTTTTGTTGATGGTGGTGATCATGGCTGTGAAAGCATGAGTTCAATGTCATTTTTATGCATTCTTTGCTTCCCTTGTTTTTTGCTGTATATAATATATACTTTTTGCCCAAATTTTTGAGAGAAAAATAAGGATGTGCATTATACACATACATGGGTCATACCAATTCCATGTCTACATAAATGTTTTTAATTCTTTTATTTACACTTATGTATTAAAGGGGTAACTCTAAAAATTAAAAATGGTATCTATATGCAAAATAATGCCAACCTTGTTGAACTTACGATGAACTTGCAATGAAAGCCCAGGTTACAAAAGTGCAAAAGCAATGGCAATGGACTTAAAAACCCAACTTGCTGCAATACCTGGTGGGCTGAGCAGCCAGCTGCAACCTCTGGTGTGTCAGTAAACAAGCCCTTTACAGCTCCAATGAAGAAAGAGTGGACGTTGTGGACCCAGTCAACTGCTAATGATTTAACACCTCCAAGCAGAATCAAGAAAGCATCCATCACCCAGATTCGTGGTTGAATCCTAAGATCACGGAATGGTGGCAAGTGGTTGTGAAATCATTTAAAAAGTGCAGCATCAGCAATGCTATGGATAGAACTGAGGATGATGAAATTTACTGGTATGAGGAAAGTGACTCTTCAGGAGACATCAGTAAGGTAGACATTGAAGATGATACTTCTGATATTGACCATGACAAAGAGCTCTTGGCCTCCTATAATACATAAATATCACAGATTTATTACTGGTACCTAAAATTTCTTATCCCTTTTATCAGTTCTTGCATCTTGTAATTATGTGTTACATAAAATTTCTTGTATCATAATGTTTTAAAAATTCTAAAATGCTTTTATAATATAAAAAACAAATACCTAAAATAAACAAATAAAAATTTGAATTAAAAAAATTATAACAAAAGATTTTTCCTGAAAGCTTGGGCCCAAAATGTGGGTGTGCATTATACACTGGGTGGGAGAGATGCATTATTTGTGGCAAAATACAGTAATTATATTTGTATTATTTAAATATCACAGTTTTCTACAGCTGCTATAACAAATTACCAGATACCTAAAGGATTAAAATCACACAAACTGGGTAGTGCCTGTGGCTCAGTGAATAGGGCGCCCTCCCCATATACTGAGGATGGCAGGTTCAAATCCGACCCCAGCCGAACTGCAACAAAAAAAATAGCCGGGCATTGTGGTGGGTGCCTGTAGTCCCAGCTACTCGGAAGGCTGAGGCAAGAGAATCACCTAAGCCCAGGAGTTGGAGGTTGCTGTGAGCTGTGTGACTCCATGGCACTCTACCGAGGGTGACAAAGTGAGACTCTGTCTCTAAAAAATAAAATAAAATAAAATAAAAAATAAAAATAAAATCACACAAACTTATGAGATGAGTTTGGTAGGTCATAAGTCCAACGTGGGTCTCACTGGACTAAAATTAAAGTGAAGGCAACAAGGGTACCTTCTCTGGAGACTCTGAGGGAGAACCTGACTCCAACCCATTCAGGTTATTGGAGAGATAAATTCAATCCCTGTAGTTCTAGGACGGAGGTCCCTATTTCCTTGCTGGCTGGGAGGCAGGGCCACCTTTAGTTCCTAAAGGCCTCTCCCCGGTCCTTGTGTGTAGGCACCGACATCTCAATGGCACATCAAATTCTTCACATGTTTGGAATCTCTGACTTCCACTTCTGACAAATCTTTTTTGCCTTTTTTCTTCCTTTGCACCTCTGTGCCTTCAGCCAGAGAAGATTGTCTGCTTTCAAAGGCTTGTGTGATCCCATTGGTCCCATCTAGATAATCCATCTGCAAAGTTCCCTTTGTTACATAACCCAATCTATTCACTCAGAGGTTCCAGGAATCAGGGCATGAACATCTTTGAGGGCCCCTATCAGCCCATCTCTAGTATTCAACAGCTTCCCTGATCTCAACAGAACAACTCACATGATCAACATATAACAACCAAGAATCTAAACCAAAAGGTTTGGATTTAGGGACAGGGCCCCTAGACCCAGAGAAGAACTGGCCAGAACAGCTCAGGGTCCTAATATTAGAAAGACAGGACTCGCAGGTAAATGACCCAGGCAGAAATTCGGGACCAGGGCAATGAGGTAGAAACCCAGCTCCCAGAAATCGGCCAGGCAGATGCGTGTTTTGTGCCACAAGGCAAAAACCCAGTAACTCTTCCCACAAGGTCAAAGCAGCCTGGCACGAGTTTGGCAAGGTGTTGGTGTGCTGGGCTCCTGAATTAGGGGTTCTTAGCATCTCCTAACTGGGAACAGGGTGGCCTGAACATGCAGGCTGTCTTTCAGCGTCTCCAGCTGGACAAATGCTGGCTTGAAGGAAGCGATCTTGGTAAGCCCTCACAGTCATCACCCTGCAAGTTCACAGCAGGGACTGTGGCAAGGAGGGGGGCAGGAGCCCACAAGTAGCCTCATTTAGCAATCTTGCTCCTCAACATCCGTTCAAATACCAAAAGGTGGGAAAGTTGCGGAGTTAGTCACTGGAAATGTCCACTTTCTTCAGTGTTTGATGTTTGTGTGTGTGTTTCTGTGCGTGTGCTTTATTTTAATTATGCTGCTTTACATTAAAAAGGTGAAGAATGTAGAGCTCATAAGCCAATGGACATGGAAGAGACAGCAGAGCCCTCCCTAGGTCATGTCACTGCCATTTAGTCATTTTCAATAACATGGAGCTGTCATGACAGCTCCAGGCAGGTTGGGGGGGAGGGGGGGATGGAGAGAAGCCGCATCAGGCACAGAAAATATTCAAGAGAAATCTCACCTCTTAGCACCCTCTCCCCTGCCACCAGAGATACACAGTAGTGCTTGCTCCTTTCCATTCTGCCCACCAAACCCAGGCTGCTCTCTCCTCCCCTAGCAGTTCTACTGTGCTGGATTATATCAGTTAATTTTAGACGGGAAGAGAAATGCAGCCCGAAGACCCAGAGTCCTGTGGCACCCGGCTGACCAGGCTGGCAAAGTTTGCAGAAGCAGGTTATGTGACAAAGCCCATTCGTTCTTCTCCATTCAATAGACTGTGGCATTCTATGGTGGGTTGAGAGTGTCACTCCCTAGGCACCAGACGCTGTGAATGTCACAAGCCCAAGGTTCTCATCCACCCACCCACCCACCCGCACACGCACCAGCAGCTTGCTGTGTGACCTCTGGCAGGTCATGTCATCTTTGAGAGCTCAGTGTCCTCACCCATAAACCCAGAGATCTGGATTAAGTCAGAATCCTTCCAGCCCCGTGGACCTCTGAGCCTGACACATTACTTCCTTCTCCGATTCTCGACAAAGTGATTGACTTGTGACGGCCCCAGGAAAGTAGCTGAATTTTATATCTAAACCCATAAACACTAAGGAGACACCACCTCTCTATCCTCCTCTGGCTCCCTCTCTCTAACATACACTTGTTGTTAGTCTTACTAACTTGTTGGGGCATAAGTGTCTAATGTTCCTATCCCCAGATAGACTATTAACTCCTCAAAGGCTGTAAGGGAATCATCATTCATTTGTATCCCCACAGCACTGACCACACCGTAGGGTTATGGTTCGCAAACTCATCCCGATGAAAACACGGGTGCCAGGGTTCCATCCGAGACTGACTGACCAGAATCTCAAGGAGCAGGGAACTGTATTTTTCAAAAGCTCCCCCAGGGATTCTAACAGGAAACACACTGATCAAGTGAAGCACACAGTAGGCGTTCAATTTGTTTTATACACAGTGAACACTAACTTCCTGGCAGACCCAATTAGAAAACTAAAGAGAAATGGAAAATAGCCAGTGTGCTAAAGATACACCACTTCCTGGCAGTCCAGACCTCAGGAACAACGCCTCATCTAGCCGTCTTCCTCGTTACCAGGTTGGTTTTTTCAACAATGACTGCATTACCCTTCCAGAAAATTATTTATGACTCCACAGACACACTGAATTCAGAACCTCATGCCCCCAAATTCCTCCACCAGCTTTAAGATACAGAGTAGGGGGCTTGGGTATTAAGTTTTTTGTCATGTACGTTTTCTCCATTTGTTTCAAGTCCACCAGGGAGTGATGTGACAGGCGCGGGAAGAAGCAAGGACAGAGAGAATCCTTGTGTGCCTTTGTCTAATGCCTCGCTTTTCCTGAGCCATCCTTGGCACTTTGCCCTTGGCCCACTAATATTGATAATAGTTCCCTTGATCCAGAGAAGGCTTGCAGTTCATAACACAGGCAAGAGATATGCTATCACGGCCCCTTTGGCTCTTTTCTCTCTCCATGGCTGGCATGTGAAAGGGAAGCATAGCCGTCAGCTGCGGAGACCGGAGGAAGCTGGGAGGAAAGGGTAAGTCTTTGGTTGTGATTAAGACACTTTAAATCAGGAGAGTGAGATATAAATGTCAGAGCAGCTTGCCTCTTGCTGGCCTGAAAATCACTGCAGCAGACAAGAAATGGTTTGGGGGTGGAGGGAGGCCAGTGGGCCACAGCTTAATGTGTAGGCCTGGCTGGGTGGCCCTGGGCCATCACAGGGTGGCCTCTCGCCGAGGGAGGGGAGAAATTCTGACCTTGGGTGAAGAGGCAAGGGTCACCCATGTCAATAGCCTTAATAAAGTCAGGAGTTCTCCAACCTTAGTGTGCCTAAGAGCCACTAGGACATATTGTGAAGAATTCAGATTCCTGGGTCCCACCACAGAGGTCTCTGCCCCACCCTTCATCTTGAGCCAAAGGTCTAGAGTTCCAGTGGGCGAGGAAAAGCCGGATTTTCTCTTATACCTGGTTTATGCATCATTAGAAATGGTGCAGCATTCACCTTTTGGCCTCCTAAAGGGCTTGTGAGCCATGGCTTGCTTGGCCCTTAGCTAACAGTGCTACAGTGCGTCTCCAGCAGAGCTGGGGCCCATGAGTTCGTGCTATAGTGAAGCCTACGCTGGCAGGAGCTGTGCTCTTGTCTGGAAATGGTTGGCCGGCCTAGGGTGGCCCACGGGGAAATTCAGCCCCGGGGGAGGTATCAGGAAGGCTGCTGATACCTGAGAACTCACTGAAAATGTGACCGGGATTAGATTACCCAATTGGAGCTGGTCAGGTCAGATTTCCAGATGCAAGGGAGGCCGTTTGGGGACAAGTCTTCGAATGGCCAACCCCTTTGAAGGCAGTGTTCTACTTTGGACTGTTGCACTGCCCTGCAAAGAAAAAAGGAGTCTGCGTGTTTATCTATGTGTGTGTGTGAGTAGGGAGTGTCTGTGCACTGGGGAGAATAGACCTTAGGCACATAACTCACAGCCTAACTAGAGAATTCTGCAAGAGAGGGCTGCATTTCACTCTATTTCTTTCTAATTCCTCCCCAGTCTACTTTACTCCAATCCCAATCCACGTGGCTCCACTCAGGTAGTGCCCAGACCACTCCCATTTAGCCAATATTTATCAGCCAGCGATCATGTGCCCAGTATTGTGCCAGGTGCTGGGGTATACCAAAGAAGCATAATCAATAGTCAGAGAGCCAAGCTTATCATGTATAAAACTAACAGATGAAAAATACAAAGCGAGTTTATGATGCCAATAATAATGCAACCCAAGGCTCTTTCTTCCCAACCGCAGTTTTTCTCAAACTAGAGTCATGAATAGTCCTTTCAAAGGAAAAATTTTTCAGGAACCTTCCAATATTGACTTAAAATTTTTAATTATGTTACTTCAATATGATAAACATGAAACTTGGTATAATTTTTTCAGCTATACAAATAAATACCAAAGCAAATTCATAAATTACATACCAAAAAAAAAAAAAAAAAAAAAAGCCTGCTGAAAACTCAATATTCAAATTAACATCAATTTAATGATACTGTTTTGCTAAAACCAAATTAGCAGTGTTGGGTTTAATAATTGAAAGAGTGTCACATCTGCTCCTTTCTCTAATAAGCTTTGTAGTTTGGCTTTTATAGCACTAATTCAGAGAGGGCCTGTTTACATAACAGAGCTGTTCAAAATTATATTAATAGTTTAAAGGCTTTGTCTGCTAGTTCTGAATAATCGGGCCTCCTACTTAACCAAAACTTACCCATAAGCAATCCCCAAATGTCTATTTCAATGATATATCATCTGATAACACCTTAAAGCTGTCTAATTCAGCTGAAAGTAAGATTAAAATCATGACACTCCCAAGTCTGTTTTAAACTGAATCCCATCATTGCCTGTATCAGGAGAAGATAAATTTTTTGTTGTGTATTTACTATTATGATTATTTTTAATGAATGCAAGTTGCAAATACAGTTGAGCCACACTATAGGGTGACAAAGTTCCCTCCTACCTTGTCTCCTTCTTTGAAGCTACAAAGCTCCATTCATACCGCCACTGTGATTTTGTTTGGCTTTTGCTCAGTGCAAGTGAGATTTGGGTACACAAATGTAAATGCTAGCACAAAAATGTTATGACAAATTTTGGTTAAAGAATGGCCAGTTGGGGCAGTGCCTGTGGCTCAAAGGAGTAGGGCGCTGGCCTCATATACTGGAGATGGTGGGTTCAAACCCGGCCCTGGTCAAAAACTGCAAAAAAAAAAAAAAAAAGAATGGCCAGTCAGAGATCTTAGATTAACTTTTTTAGATTTTCACTCAAGTCAAACCATAAAGTTAAAAAACTACTGTAAAGAATCACAACCCCCTGAGACAGTTGAGATGCATATGTAACCCTCCATTCTGATCTTCCATCTCCCCAGTTTCTCCACACCAGGATATACTGGGGTATACTCAAGAATTAGGTCAATTAAAAGAATGAATCCAACTTCATATGAGGGGAAGGGATAAAACTGAGGATTATGGGCTATTCTCACTGGGGTTAGGTGATATCTCAAGTTGGTTTTGATTTTCACTTCCCTGATGATTAGGGACTGGGAGCATTTTTTGTGTGTTTGTTGGCCATTTGTCTGTGCTCTCAGGAGGAGGTTATATTGAGTTAAAAGTAGACCTTCCATTTGATCCTGCAATCCCTTTACTAGGTATCTACCCAGAATAAAAAATATATCATTTCATTATAAGGACAATTGTACTAGAATGTTTATCACAACTCAATCCTCAGTCACCAAGATGCACAAACAACCCAAGTGCCCATACAATAGTTTATCCATTTGTAACTCACAAACGTTGATTGTGAGTTACAAATGGATAAACTATTGTATATGTATGCCATAAAGAAAGATGGAGACTTCACATCTTTTGTATTTACCTAGATGGATTTGGAGAACATCCTTCTAAGTAAAGCATCACGAGAATGGAAAAGCAAACACCCAATGTACTCAATACTAATATTAAACTAATAGATGAATAACTACACAGCCAATGAAATTCAAGAGAAAAACACCATTAAATTCAAGAAGGGGGAAGGGGACAAGAGGGAAAGGGTGGGAAGGCAGGAGGTAGGGTGTTTGTTAATTTCCCACCTCGCAGGCACAGTGTAAGCATATATGGCACACCTCCTGGGTGAAGGGCTCAACTACAACTTGGACTTTACCTAACAAACACAAACAATGTAACCTAATCATATGCCCTAAAATTAATCTGAAATTTTTTTTAAAAGCTAAGAACTAAATAAATAGAATTTTTCCAAGCTCCAAAAGATCATCTAAAACATTCATACCTACACGTACATGCCCCTCAAGTGTACCCTCTTAGTTACGGACCTGTGCTCTTGACTCAGAATTCTCATATCTCTCCTCAAAGCATCTCAATTTTTCAAAATACCCAAGTTGGAATATCCACTCACCTTTTGGGACAACCAAACCCCTGTCCATCAAAAGTGTCCTCAATGCCTACCACCATCTCCCTTCTCCCTATTAGTTAATTTCTCAAGTCTAAATTACTTAGTCCTGGGAGTTCTAGATAATTGCTGATGGACATCGCTATGATGTAAATGCTTGTGCCCTCCCCCCCCAAATTCATGTTGAAACTGAATCCCCAATGCAACAATATTAAAAGATGGGGCCTTTAGAAGGTGATTAAACCATGAATGCTCCACCTTCATGATGAGATTAGCGTCTCATAAAAGGGCTTGAGGAGACAAGTTAGTCCCTTCAGTCCTTTCCTCCACGTGAGAACACAGGCTTTGTTCATTCCAGCAGGTGCTGCAACAAGGCACCATCTAGGAAGCAGAGACCAAACCCTCATCAGAGACTGGACCTACCAACACTTTGATCTTGAAATTCCCAGCCCTCAGAACTGTGAGAAATAAATTTCTGTTATTTATAAATCACCCAGTCTTGGACATTTTGTTACAGCAGCACAAACTTACTAAGACAAATATTAATACAACAAATGCTACAGAGCAGTTGAGTGGAATCAGCTTTGGAATCCCTACTTTCCCTGTGGGCCCATGAGGATCTGGTAGGTCATATTGCCTTTGTGATCTTTCACCTGAATGAGTTACGGGCATAACTGTTCCTTAAGTGTTGGGCCTATTAGAACAGGCACATTCTCATGTGTGCACACACACACACACACACACACGTACAAACCTGAATTCTCAGAGATGGTATCTTCTACTAGGAAGGAAATGTTTCCTAACTTTCATCATTTCCAAGATGCCATCTCCATTCACGAAGTTAGAAAATCAAATTGCATACAGAAGAGTGTTTATTTCCTTTTGTTAGTCCTTCAGGCCTACAGTATGAGAAAAACACCACACGTGCTTTAATAAGTCCCTCCTGAAGTACAAGAGAGGCTTCAAATGGTTGATTCTTTTGATGACTCATCAAAATTCACCACCAATGGCTTTCACCCAGTGGAGAATGATCATCAAGGAAAGGAGAGGCTGCAAGACTTGCTTCCAGTAACAAGTATTAGAAGTCCTCACAACAGGAAATCATCAGCATCTGGAGTTGCCAAGGCAGCTTCATGGACAAGGTGAAGGATGAGTTGAAACTTGAAAGGTGACTGTGCTGTGCACAGGTGTGGAGCAGGTGTAGGGTGGGTAGACGTGGAAGGATGCAAGGGTGAGGAACTTGCATTGGGAAAGGCACAGAGCCTGTCAGGGGCCCGGGTGAATGAGGACACTGGAGCCAGAGGAAACAGATAACGGAGATAGGAGAGATCACTGGGCTGCCAAAATACCAGACTGAGTATGGACTTAGCCCAAAAGCCCAGGAGGAACCACTATCTATCCTTGAGAAGAGAAAAGTTTGGAAGTAACTTGGGTTTGGGGGCAAATAAATCTGGCAGTGGTGGGCAGGACAGATTGAGCTGGAAAGAAGTAATTCTTCCATATTATCAATATTACTGCAACAACCCAGGTGATGAAGCCCTGATTGTTAGACTGTAGTTCCATATGAGCAGGTGTGTCACACATGATAAGCCCAAAGTCTTCACATGCAGGATGTGGTCACATCTTCAACCAAGTACAGTTTAGTTAGCAGGAGCAGTCAATCAAGGAGCCCTGGTGAGGATTAGAAACTTCCCCTCTCATGTCCAGAGAGATCTCACTCCCCCACACATAAGTCATGAACTTCCATTTTCTTTTTTTTTTTTTTATAAAAAATGAGTCACCAGAATCTCTTAGTATGTTCTCAGTCCACTCCCACTAGGCTAGAAAAAGATGAGGAAAGAGTTTAGTCACTCTCAGAATCTCAGGAGTAGGAGTACCTTTGATGGCATTCATGCTCTGTGCCCGTATCACTTATCTATTGCTGCAATGTTGCTCCATAACAAACAGCCACCATGCCTCAATGGAACACAACAGTGAATGCTGATGTTAGTTCCTAAGTCAAGTGATTGGTGGGGCTGCCCTACTCATCTGAGCAGACTCGCACATGCATCTGGCTGGTCAGCTGAGGACCAACTGGTCTAAGATGACCTTAGCCAGGACAACTCAACTCAACTCCGTATGGTCTCTCATCCTCCAGAAGGCTAGTCAGGCTTGTTCTCATAAAGTGGCAGAGTTGATGACAAAGAGAGAAGCAAGCAAGTCATTTTACCAGTTTGCATCCAACTTTCTCCTGTCCCCTTGACCACAGCAAATCCCATGTCCACAACCAGAGTGGGCACGGGCGGGACTGCAAAGTTTCAGGCAATGGGCACAGATGCAGAAGCCACTCATGCCATCAATCTGTCACAGTGCCCCAAAGACAAAAGGCTAGAGGGGATTGAAATCCCCCAAACAGCCCAAATCCTGGAACTGAGGGAGGAAATCTCCATAGCAGAATTGGGGAGGAGATGGTAGAATTGGTCACAGAGATGTGAGTCTTCGGTTAGAAAAAAATGGTGAATCACAGACTGACCGCATGGCTGATTCTTGCTGTTTCCACATCTGTAAACAATGAGAGTTTGGCCAACGAGTGGCTGAAGATCTATTCTTCAGCACATGATCACAAACACTTTTGCTTTCTCTAACAACTGGATTTTTCCCTTCAGTATTCAAATGTGATCTGCTCCTCTTAGATAAATTCTCATTTGGCTTTCTAAACCTCTCCAGCTACTGAAATTCTTAAAATGCAAGGAAAGAAGGAATGGATGAGAAGCAAGAAAAAGTTACGTTTTTAGTTGGCTGTTCCCTTCCAGCTGGCAGAGTACTTAGGCTGGGAGCCGGACTTTGTCACAGAGAGCTGGGGTGAGGAAAGGCAGGGTCTTGACACACTGTAGTTGACAAAGTCTAGAATATGTAAAGACTGAACTTTGAGGCTGCTGTGTCTCTTGTTACCCTTGGCTGTAAGGTGTGGAATAATCCAGCATGCACAGGATATCTGTAGCCTCCTGAAAGTTTAAGAAAGAGACGGGAGGGTTATTTCATGAAACACCCCAGTGTCTACTTCCCAGAACAGTTCTACTGAAAAGGGGTGGCTGAAGTTGTGAAATTTCAGAAGGGCTTTCTGTTTTTCAGGGAAGCAGAGAAACAACCTGGGGCAGTCAATCTGGAGCAAAGAGCTTGTGAAACAGCACAAGAAATACCCAAAAGCCAGGGACATAAGGAAAGGTGAGACCAGCCTCCAGGTAGATCTGCCCAAGCAGGGCTCAGCTCAGAGAGGCGCCTTCATGGGCAAAGAACTCAGGAAATAATGCTGGAGATGAGGGACCCCAAGCCTGGCCAGTGGGGCAAGTAGCCTCTGGGAGCACTGCCCCAGCCTGTGGCAGAGGTGAGAACTGACAGTTGTGGCCAAAATGGGCCACAGGAAATAGCTCAGCTTTGGGCTGAGGCATTCAGATACAGTGGATGCCAAAGAGAATGGGAATTCTCAGGCCTGCCAGGGCTAGGATGTGACAGTGTGCCTAAAATGGATTGGTCTCTGCATAAACCTATAGCACACAGGAAGAGGGACAAGGGACTGTGTCTGCAATTTACCTCATCTGGTAACTTGTGGTAGGATTTACTCATGGGTGTGGACCAGTGATGTGTAGGGATAAGGAGGGCAGGGCAGGAATTCAGAAGCAGCATCTTTAGAAAGATCTGGACACCCCTCTTTGCCCTCCATTCTGAGACTGAGGATCCCTCTGTTCACTTCTCGGAGGAGCAAGGACATCCATTCCAAATGCCTCTCCTTCGTCTATGAAGACTCACCAGAAACAAGATGTTTTTTTTCTACTCTCCTTTCCTTCCCCAGGCAAGAGGCCGACTCCCAGGTTCACAGAGATACATTTATAAGGACGCAGGCCAATGATTTTAACCTCAGTATTCCTCAGTTCAAACCAGTTGCATTAATGCAATAGATTACAGCATGCGGAGTGCTGTCCTTCCCCCTCTGGCTGCCGGCTCAGTGACCAGCGACCAGCATCGGGGCCCAGCTGCCTTCTTCTCCTGAGAAGACAGCGCCATCTTGTGTAGGAATACTAGTTCAGGCTGCGCCAACCCATTCATCAGGTTTTCACTAAGTCTGTGCCCTGTGTTGACTTTCCAGAGTTTACTAAGATGTTGCATTATTAAGAAACATTCAGAGGTCCCTGAGCAAACTAAATTGTTTTCAGAAACAGGGTATCACCCTAAAGATGTATCTGGTCCCCTGAGGATGTTTTTTGGCATAGTTTTTGAAGACCTGTTACTTCTCTCCCTTACTTTTGAGCTTAATAGAAGCAGAAAATCTGCCAGCTTGTTTCCTCCATTTATTTTTTTAGTTTTATTATTTTGAGACAGAGTCTCACTCTTTCTCCAGGAATAGAGTGCTGTGGTCTCACCTAGCTCACAGCAACCTCAAACTCCCAGGCTGAGGTGATCCTCCTGCCTCAGCCTTCCGAGTAACTGGGACCCATCCAGTAACAGGCACCCACCATCATGCCTGGCCACTTTTTCTATTTTTAGTAGAGACAGTGTCTTGCTCTTGGTCAGGCTGGTCTCAGACTCCTGAACTTCAGTGATCCTCCTACCTCAGCCTTCCAGAGTGCTAGGATTATAGGTGTGAGCCACCGTGCCTGGCCTTGTTCCCTCCATTCAAAGCATGTACATGAAACAGTTTTCTACCAGCTCTTCCAGCAAGTCTGAAATGTCCTGTTGAACTTTTCTTGACCATGTGTGGCTCAGCCATGGTGTTGCTCGAAGGGAGCGAATGGTCCAGACTTGTAGCATTTGCTAATTTCCCCGATGCAAATACCCCCACCACAGCCGATTTGAAGGACCAGCATGGCCTCATGGCTGCAGAGCTGGGAAGAGATGCACCCCATTTGCTCTCAGCATCAAGTACCAGCAGCACCAGCACACCGTGGGAGCCCCTCACATTGTGCTCATCTGTGATTACCCCATCATCACTTAGAAATAAGTATCTGATCAAAAGGACAGAAGCCTGCTGGAAACAGGTCAGATTTGGAGAACCAAAGGTCTATAAAGTACCAGACAGAGCCAGGAGGAGGTGTGAGGAAGAAATCTTCTCTCCCTTTTTCAAAGACACAAAATTCCTGGTTCCTAGATGCTGTGGCTCAGAAGGTTTGATTTTCACCAACACAATAATACATGGAAGTCATTTAAAATAGTGCCTGGCGTATAGTTCATGCTCCTTAAGTTGTTAAAACTCTTCAACTTTATGGGATGCCTCAACAGGCAACATAACCTGGATAAATTCATTGTTGTTTTTTTTTTTAATTTATGCTTCCAGAAAAATAATTGTATTGTCTTCAGCCTCCAATAGATATTCCTTCAGCATCCACAGGAAGTTCCTGAATATTTTCACTTGAAAAGGGCCAAGAGTAGGATTAGCAAACAGTCCTTCAACTAGAACAATTCTTTGGGGAACACAGCATTTACTGAGCATTTCTAATACATGCCAGGCAATTCCACAAGATCTCATTTTGTCCTCACAGCAATTCTGCAAGGGAGCTGCTGTGGTTGTCCATTTGTAAATAGGAATCTGTGGTTCTGCAACGTTAATGGGGTTGTTCAGGGTGATATTGACAAAGCTAAGGTGATTCAAATCAGGACATTTTGGCTTCGAGGAATATCACTGTCCCTGAGTGTCCATACCGGCCTTAAATGAGAGAAGGCAGTGTTCAACAGAGGAATTTTCATCTGGGGTTGTGAACCCCATTTTCATGTCATATCACTGTGTGCATGGGGCCCCTAGATTTGTGCAGTGTGCAGCCTGTGCACCTTTCTGTGGCTCTATATTCCTCTTCCCTCTTCTCTGTTACCTGTGTCCCAGGGCCATCTTCTCTTCTCCAGCCTACACCAAAGCAGAAACAAAGGTCCAAAGAAAAGATTCACTTCCCCCTATGTGAAAGACAAAGATTTTTCTCCTCAGAGGGCTGAGGAAAAGGAGAGGAAAGATTGTGCTACTGAAAACAGGAGTGGAGGATAGTGTAGTCCAGAAGAGCAAGGCGCACTCAGCACAGAGGAGAAGAAACCTTTCCATCAGAGGAGTCAGTGAGGGAGGACACGCTGCCCACAAGGGAAGCCTCAGCAAATTCTCCCACAGACGACATCCTGGACACGTGTAAGTCCCCCTGGCCCATAGGTCGGGACCAGAGTTATGGGGTGTATATAAAGGGGAACACGAACAGAAATCAATGGCCCCATAGAACCCCCGACTATCTCATGGGTAATGCAGACCCCATTGTGTGGGCAGAGTCTGTATCATAAGAGCAGGACAAGCAGCATTGGGATAAAAAATACCATCTGAAATAGCTGCCACCAAAATTTCTCATCAAGAGGAAACTCCTGTTTGGATGAGTGACTTGGTAAGAACTGCGATTGAATGGGCAAGCACTGGAGGGGGAAGGCATGGAGATGCAAGGGCTCCTCCAGGGGAAGGGAGGAAGCCAGGCCTTCGGGCAGGTGGTGTGGGGGCGGGTGGACCAAGGGCAGCTGAGGGAGGAAGAAGGCAGCAAAGTGATGGGAAACTGTGTGGAGAGGCCAGACGCCCCTCTCTGCCAGGAAACAGGTGCAACCCACTGTACGAGCTTCCTGGCATCTAAAGAAGCAGCTATGCTCACATCTGGACAGCTGTGGTATAGGACAGAGACCACATTCAGGGACTTAGGGGGCCTGGAGGCTGCTGTGACCCTGCAGCCCCCTTTCTACTTCTGAAGTTTGAAGAAACTGGAAGTTCAAGCCCGTTTAGCTGTTTACTGTGACCTTGAGAGGCCCCTGCTGATATGTGGCTTATATAAATCCAGACAATGGAAAGAAAAAACATAAATTCCAGCACAGGGAGGTTCAGAGGATGCTTCACAGAGCTAGTCGTGTTAACGTAGCATCTGCCCTCAGCCAGAGGTGCTGCAGTGGGTGTTCCTGAAGCTCTCTCCCATCTCACCACCTGCTTGTCCACCCTGCCCTGCCCCTGCAGAGAGGGCTCGGGACGGAAAGGCAGCTTTCTCTCCCATTCTTCTGAACATGGGGAAGAGCCAAGAAAATGTGAGGAGAGGAAGAGAGATTTCCCTAAGAAAAAGACTATATGTTTGCCTTCTGTCAAATGAGCCTCTACATACTGTGGGATGCTAGAGGACTGTTTATTTTGCCACTTACAAATGATCAGAAAAACAACTTTATTTAAATCTTAGAAGCTTAGGGACCCTATAATTTAGTTATATGCTATTAGAATCATTTGACTATTTTTGGCAATGTTTAAATGTAAGTACTTTAAGTCACCCCTCTGCCTAAGGCTAACAAAATGGTTGTTTAAATGGTTGTTTAACCTTGGGTCCATTACCAAAGGGACACAATACCAAAGAGTCACCTGACCATGAGGATAGCACAGGTTGGCACACACAAAGTGTTTGTGGTAGGGGAAGGGAGGGAGCCCCAGTAGCTGAGGTGGACAGTGATCCTGGACTTCAGAAGTGTTAAAGGAAAGTGGAGGGTTTGGAGGCAGGGGTACTGTCCCAGAGGAGGCTGAGGATGGAGCTTGTCCTTGAGAACTCCTCTGGCCTCTGGCACTGGAATGTAGGGCCTGTATCCAAGCATTTCAGAGGCAGCCAAGATCGTCCCAGTTCCTCCAATGGGTTTCTAGTGTGTTTAGTTTCCTTTGATTACTCAGTTCAAAGAAAACAGGGTGTGTTGATGTTTTAGGTAAGCAATGTGCTTTCCGGGTGATCTAATTTATCTAGCAGTGAAATGAAAAGGCAAAGAACAATAGAAGGAAGCAAATTTCCTGCAATACCTCAATAGAAGGAAAACATGAGTTTTTATATGCTGTTATATGAACACGGATATGCCATTCTGCTCTGTGCCCCCCATCTTTTACTTCCTAAACCGTAGACAGCAAAAACATAGCTGGTGTGAAGAATACATGTTGCACAGGGTGAGAACAGAGGGGTGGGCAGGTGGAGAATGAATATGTCTGACAGAGAAAAGAACCAGCTATATACCTTGTCTCATTTAGTCCTTACAACCACCAGGTGGGAAACTAGCATGTAAACAAACAAAAACAAAACCAAAACAGGCCCAAGGGAAAAGGTCATATAAGTGGGAAGACTTAAGATTTGAATTCAGGCCAGTCTTTCTCTCTCAAAGGCAATGAATACTCTGAAAATGTCAAAGCTTCACAGAGGTCTCATATTTTTAGAAAACATACAACATGGATGAAATATTTTTAGCTAGTGTGCTTATAGCAATCTATCAGGCCTATTCTTTCCAAAATAGTAATAGACAAGGTGAGTAATGGGGTTCTAATCTCAAGAAGGTTAAATTTCCACATCTAAGTAGCTGTGGTATGTTGGAATAAGGCAGTTGTTTTATTTTCTTAAATCAGGCCAAAGCCGAGAAAGTAGATTACTGGGGCCATGCAAGTTGACACATGTCCCTGAGCCCAGAAGTCGGAGAAAAGTAGGCAGAGAGTTGAGCCAGAGAGGTGAGTATTGGACTCTGCCTCTTATTTTTCACTTCAGTTGACTTAGATTGGTCTTTAATTGGAGACTCTGCTGATATGAGAAATGCCAGTTTCTTTGTCTACACCCATCTAAAGCAGCTTGTAAACTAGTCAGGCATTCAACTCTTCTCTCTAAAATGGCATTTCCCCCTGTCTTTGCTGAGTTTTCATTCTTCATTCAAATGTTTGGGTGTCTGCATATTTAATGCACACAGATGCCAGAGTTCTGTCGGAGCCAAATATTTGGATTGAAAACCACTGAAAATATCCACAGAGTTGACTGTTCATTCAGATACTTGGCATTGTGTAAAGACAGTTGAGTTAATAATAAAGTCTAAGAATGGATAGAGCTTGCTGTTGGCAGGAAGGCATGGTCCTGCATCTAAATCAGTGTATATTTTTAAAGCCAGTGGACATTTTTATTAAGCTGAAATGCTACTTGGCCTGAGGTCCCCCATCACAGAGGGCAAACACAAGCCCAGTCAAGATGAGATCATGGCTGCTGGGGCTGAGTTGAATTCAAATTTTACCTAATGA
This sequence comes from Loris lydekkerianus, assembly GCA_963574355.1. NCBI lineage: Eukaryota > Metazoa > Chordata > Mammalia > Primates > Lorisidae > Loris > Loris lydekkerianus. The sequence continues at coordinate 5,504 of CAUYPK010051846.1, read as the reverse complement.
GTCCAAGAAGAAGAAAACTAAAGAGCATGTAAAACAATATATTCTAAGAAGTTTGTTGGACCAAGCTACAGATGTCAACTTCAACTCTCAGAAACAGAGCCAAAGGGGTGAAGAATAAAACATAAACATTCAAAGATGAAAAGAATGTGGAAAGAGACCCAAGAGACATCTAGGGGCAGGGCTGTAGTGATGGGGCTGGTTCCGTCAGACTCAGCCTAGGTGTTGGTATGAAGAAGCAGGTTTCGGCCATTTGACAAGGTACAGATTTCCTGGGTCTGCTCAGAAACACCTTTCTCAGGGGACTTACCTGGTACTATGGTTTGAATATTTGTCTCCTCCAAAACGTGTGTTGAAATTTAATCCCAATATGGCAATACTGAGAGTGGGGCCCTTAAGAGTGATTGGGTCATGAGGGCTATACCATCGTAAATGGGTTAATTCATAGATTAACGAGCTAATGGATCAATGGGTTAGTGCATTAATAGACTGTCATGGGAGTGAGACTGGTGGCTTTACAAGAAAAGGGAGAGGGACCTGAGCTGGCACACTTTGCCATGTGATGACCGGCACCCCTCAGGACTTTGCAGAGTTCCCACCAGCAAGAAGCCTCAACCTTCTTGAGCAGCCACTCAGCCTTCAACTTCTCAGCTTATATAATAGTAAGAAATAAGTTCCTTTTTGAGATAAATGGCCCAATTTCAGGTATACTGCTATAAGGAACAGAAACTGGATTAAGACACCTGTTCATAGAGCTCTACAACTGGCAAGACCACATTGGGCAATTTCAACCTGACAAGGACAAATGGCTTCCACTTGTGTCATCCAGTGCAGCAAACTCTTAGCCTACTATATGAACAGTGTATGAAAAAATAAGTCAATGCCCAAGAATGCAATTTCCATTCAGTTGCAGATCTTAGAGGAGGTAGACAGAGAAATATGATCTGGTCTGGAAATAGTATAGCTAATAGTTAAAATCATGGACCTGGCTGATCACCGTGGCTCACACCTATAATCCTAGCACTCTGGGAGGGTGAGGCAGGTGGATTGCCTGAGCTCAGGAGTTTGAGACCAGCCTGAGTAAGAGTGAAATTCTGTCTCTACTAAAAATAGTGAGGGGGAAAAAAAAAAAAAAAAAAAAACCTAGCTGAGCATGGTGGTACATGCCTGTAGTCCCAGCTACTCAGGAGGCTAAGGCAAGAAGATTGCTTGAGCCCAAGAGTTTGAGATTGCTGTGAGCCATAATAACACCATAGCACTCTCCCCAGGGCAGCAAAAAATAATAATAATAATTTGTTAATTAAATAAATAGAATAAGTTAAAAAATAAATAAAAACCATGGACCTCAGAGTCAGACAGATCAGGATTCAGATTCTAGCTCTGCGGCTTAGTTGGGGTTTGAAGACAGGAAATTAATCTCTCTGAATCCTCAGGCGTCCATCTGTGAGACAAGCATAATAATGCACCTAGTTCACTGAAGTGTTATGAGTCTCAGGGGTGGTGACAACGGCTGCAGTTTGCTGGGTCCTCAGTGTGCTGTGCTCTTACAGGCAGCAGCACACACGTGGCAAATGGTAAGGACTCAAACATCAGCTCTAATACCTGTCCATATTCTAAAATGTTCACAAAGGAAATGCAGTGCAAAGAGTTTTAACCAAGCAACACAAAGGTGCAGTTTTTTAAATCAAGTTACCACTCGTGAAATGTTAACAAAACATCTGCATGAAGGTAGTGTTTGAGGACTAGTACTAGATATGAAAGGGGATGTAAAGTTAAACCAGACCTGGTCTCTGCTGTTGAGGAGCTTCTAGTCTAAGAAGGAAGATAAGATAAATACAAAAATAACTGGTTGCTGCCATATATGAGACTAAGGTCACATCTGAAGTACTCCACTTGGCCATCTGGTGACCATAGTGATATTCAGCAATGAGGTAAGTAGCACTTTTTCTAGGATGAGTTCGTGAACTTTATTGTCAGACCTTCATATGATGACAGCTTTAATGGGCATTCCAGATTACTTTGAAGGGTGGGCTAAGCACTGGCGTCAGTGCACAGCTTCCCAAGGAGAACACTTTGAAGGTGACGATAGTATGTTCAGCAATGAAGTATGTAGCATTTTTTTCTAGGATGAGTTTGCAAACTTCATTGTCTGACCTCATATGTGCTGAAATCAAGATACAATGAGCACATTAGGAATAAGGAAAAAGGTTCCTTGCATCTGGATGAGAGAATGGAATTTCATGAGGAGGGGGAGGAAGGGTATACCAGACACTGATGGTCGGCTCACCCAAGGGCCAGTCCCACCTCTCTTCTTCCTTTTGCTCATTTCCCAACTGAATATTCATATTCCCAGCCTCCCTTGCAGCTACAAGGTAGCCATGTGACATAACACTGCATATGACACTTAGGAGGAAGATTCTTGGAACTTATGAAAGTGGTTTTACTTTGATGAAAAAGAAATTCACCACTGGTGATACTCTTGTTCTCATTCCTATCTTGAACCTGGACATGATGCCTGGAGCTGTAATAGACACTTTGCAACCATATTGCTACAAGCCAATGTGCCAAGATGACAGAGGAAGATTGACAGGGTCTGGGTCTTGTCACCATGACTGAACCCCTTGTAGCAGCCCTAAAGAGCTCACCTCTGGGCTTCTTGTTATGAGAATGAGTGAATGTTTTTCTTGTTCAAGTCACTGCTGGTTCAGTTTGATGTTACCTGTAGCTGAATGCATTCCTAACAAAGCAGAGAAATAGACAGGGAAAGCACAGAGGTGGAAAAACACTGGATACTCTCAAGGAAAGACAAATAGGCCCTGATTTGCTGGAGTAAGAAGCCAAAAGGGAACATAGAAAGCAAGGCTGGGGCCTTGTGCAGCATGGGAAGGAGTTTAGATCTGGTGATGGGGAAGCTGATGGAGTTTCTTGTGTAGGAGAATAAAGTGGTAAGAACCTTACTTCTGGAAGACGAAACTGGGCCATTTGGTTTGGAAGGCAGGGGTGCTGGAAGCTGGGAGAGACATTGGTTAGCATGCTCTTGAAGGCATTCAGGGAGCAGGTGGGGGTAGTCTGCCCATGGGTGGCAGCAGGCGGTGGGGGAAAGGAGGTGATGAATGTGCAGACTAATATCTCTTTTAACTTTTCCTCAATCACAGAGAAGTGCAAATCTTGAAGCAGAGCTTAAAAGGATGTTTTTATGGATTATCTATAGTCCACACCAAAAGGTGCTCTTAACAACTCACGATTTCTCTTAATATACAAAATGCTTTGAACCCGGCTAGCAACTGCACCCCAGAGTGCATTAAGTGACTCGTCAGAGCCATCATCTGACTAATGCATTCCTTCTCCACGTAGGAAGGATCTGCTATCTGCAGTGTGATAAGGTGGGTGACTAGCAGCCAGATGTGTCCCTGAAGTTTCCAGCCCTCAGAATGTATTTGATAAAGAAAATGACATGTAGAAAGTACCAGAGATTTGAAGAAACAAAAATACAAGTTGTTATCACCTACTTGGTGCCACACACAGTTCTAGAAATATTTATGTACATTTCCTCATGTTCACTGATTTTTGAAATTGGTATTATACCCTTTTCCAGCTGAGAAAACTTGAGGTCAGAAAGGTCATGTCCCTTGCCCACATTTATATATCTACTAACTGGCAGGGCTAAAACTTGGTTTCAAACTCAAAATACTACAACAAGCCTCACAGAATCTGTTATGGGCAGAATTGTATGCCTGCCAAAATTCATGTGTTGAAGTCACAATGCCTAGTCCCTTAGAATGAGACTGTGTTTGGAGATACTATCTTTAAAGAGGTAATCAAGGTACAATGAGGTCGTATGGGGGGACCTTATCCAGTATGACTAGGGGCCAAAAAAGAAGAGGAGATTAAAACACAGACAGGTACAGAGGGAGGACGGTGTGAAGACAGAGAGAGGAGATGGGCACCTGCAAGCCATGAAGAGGGGCCTCCGAAGACACTGACCCTGCCCACACCTTGATATTAGACGTTCCAGACTCCAGAGTGTGATAAACTTCTGTACTTTTTTGTGACAGTGGCCCAAGCAGACTAGTATAGTACATCTTAGGTTTGTCCCCAGCCTAGTCACTCTTCTTCCATCCCTGAAGACGAGGAGGCTGTAGGTGAGGAAGGAGGCACAGCTAGGCATCCTGGAGCACCCGTGTGTTCTGATTGTCCTGGAGCAGAGAGCTCTACAACTCTCAAAAGTGCTAGGAGAGGATTAAAGATGGCGGCTGAGTAACAGCTTCCCTGTAACTGGGCTCGGCGAGTCTGGGGAGACAAGACTCCAGACATCTCTGGCCGGTGGGATCTGCCTATGATCAACCCTTTGAGGATACAGGGAGCCAACAAGGGACTTCTGGACCCCAGGAGGAAGACAAAAACAGTGGAAAACTGGCAAGTGGCTGTGTGTGTTCGATCGACCTAATCACGCCAGCAACCATGAGTACAAGCAGCAGTGAGACTGCAAACTGGAAAGGCCTTACCTGTGAATTTTTTTGGTGTTCTTGGACTTGGCGCTCAGTTGAGCTGCCTTGAGGAGAGCTTGAGCAAAAGTGTGGAGAACTTTGGGCATTGTCTGGGGCCCCAAAATGAGCCACTGAGCTGGGCTTAGTGAAAGCCATTGTGTGGAAAAACTGCTCCAGTAAGCTTTGCCCTCAGGGTCCCAGAGCAAGGATCGGGCAGGACAAAGTAAGCTAGTGACCGAGCAGCTTAAAGGCGGGGACTGTACTGCCTCACAGCCCTAATCCTAAGGGGTAGAGTGAGACGGTTTTGGAACACTGGAGCCTTGTGCTGTTGCCTTGGGTAGAGTGCCCTGACGTCACAGCTCATAGCAACCTCAAACTCCTGGGCTAGGTGCCACCCAGACCTCCACAAGAGGTGTGCAGCGACCCCCGACCGGTGACCCGCACCCACTGGGGCTCCACATTCCCTGACCAGGAACTGCGGGAGCCACACAACCCTGCATCCACCCTCCTGTGTCCTCCCAGCCTCCACATTAGCTCATCCATCTAACCAGGGACTCTGGTAGCTGCGTGCCCTCTGGAGCCCTCCCTGCCTCTGCATAGAGCCCTTCTCCTGGCCAGAGACTGCTAGAGCCTTGGACTCTCTGTGCCAAAGTCACTGGGCGCCAGGCACAGAGAACCGTGCGCACCACCCCCAGCCCTGTTGCTGAATCCGGGTGTGTCGCACACCAGAGCTGCTTCCACAACCAGAATCCCCTAACTACAGCAGCCCCAGAGGAACTACAAAGGGTCACTCTCTACAAAGATCCAGCAACAATAGAGTGATCCCGCTGGGATCTATTCTTGGAGAGACACCTCCCCAACTCTGAGGACGGCCAGAGGTAACGGTGAAAAGCAATCATGAGGCGAAATCAACAGAAAAACTCTGGCAATATGAATAATCAGAGTAGATCAACTCTCCCAAGGATCAATGGGGCAGAAACAGCACAAGACCCCATGCACAAACAAATAGCTGAGATGTCA